>QVRM01003529.1:0-48173 GCA_003439945.1 Dermanyssus gallinae | reverse complement strand
GAGGAGGACGACGACGACGCAGACACGGCCTGGTGTAGATTCGAGGCTACGCGGTGCTAGTGGCGGCGGCACCAACTCGTCTCGACGGAACGGTCATTGCGTTGTCGAAAAGAAGAAGCTGGACCCGTTGGCGCTGCTTGCAAAGTGCAGCGGGCTGTCGGGCGTGCCCGGCTGCTCCGGCCGTCTCCGTTGTTCACTGGCACACTTTGAACGAACGAACCAGCCCGAAGAAGGGAGGGAGGAAAGGAAGCAAGGAAGCAAGGAAGCAGGAAAGCAGGGGCTAACGAAGAAAGGAACGAATCATTTTAGAGGCGACTCGCTACGGTTCGCCGGGTTAGTGGTAGTGATAGTAGTAGTAGTAGTAGTAGTAAGTGGTACAAGGCAAAGCCGGCTTACTACCGCTGCTGCTGCTACTACTACGACGACTACGACTAATACATACGGCTCTGGCGTTGTTCGGTAGTAGTAGTAGTCGGCGTCGTACCAGTCAGCAGTACCAGAAGGATGAGACCTACCCCTAGCGGCTGTATGAGACCGGCGGGCCATCCGTTCCATGTCACCGCCACCGCTGCCGCCGCCGCCGACGATGCCGTTTTCCTCTTTTCCTGATCTTTTTCTGCTATTCTTCTTCTTCAGCCTGCGACGTTTGCGTCATGTGGCGTGTATGGCGCGCTTTGCTGTCGTGCCCGTCTCGCAGGCTGCAGCCTCTCCGAACCCCCGAAGTTCCCTCATTCCCGATGGTCCTCTTCCCGCCGCCGGCATGGGTATGCTGCTGCTGCTGCTGCTAGAGGTGGTGTATTGCGGCAGACGCTTAAAAGCGTCCCCCCAACTGGCGTCTAGACCGCCGATCATCGCCGATGAAGGAGTTAGAGAAAAGCGGCCCTCCGTCGCCGCCGCCACTACCTTCGACGAACAAACTGCGTTGTGGACTTGCCTTAGTAAGCGGAAGATCTTTCCTTTTGTGCTGCTACTCTTCGTTTGCTGTTTCTGCTACTACTACAACCGCAGGCTTTTCGCAGGGACGGCACGCCCCGGGCGGTGGCGTGCCGGAACGCAGACTTTTGGGGGTTGCTTTCACGTTGAAACTTCGGGGGTTTGCTATGATATGGAGAAAACGACCTCCTTCTCCTCCTCTTCGCCTTCTTCCCTTTTAGTTTCCTTCGTATCCAACACCACGGCTATCCTAAGGCTGCGGGGGGGACTGCAACTCCGAGCTCATGCCGAGACAAGCCGTCGGCAAGCGCTCTAAATGTCTTTCCCGTCAGCAGCAGCGGCGGCAGCTTTTCTGATTTCAAATCCATTTACTACGCGCTATTAAACGCTTCTACTACTACTACTACAACAATAAAAACGACTACTTTTTCGATACTATCACTACTGCGTTGACGAGTAATCAGATGTATGCATATCAACCACCACAATAAACAGTAAGTAGATTTTACATCGCTGCGTTGATGGCAGCGGTCATAGCCTTGGCTACGCACTAGCAGCATCGTCATCCGCTACTCTCCTTTGAATGACGTGGTAACTATTACAACCTTGGCTCGTCCTCGCTGTCGTGGTTTGAACGCTCGTATGCTCGTCGAACGTCATTCTTGTCTGTCGTCAGCGCTGCTGCTGCTGTCTGTGTTGTCACTATCGTCGTCTTCGTCGACGTCGCTGTGATCACCGTCATCCTTCCTCGGATGACCTCCCCCTTTGTGCTGGGGAGGTCTTGGCGCAAGGCGGTAAGCAAATGCCGCAGCCTGAGTGCCCCCACTGACTGGAACTCCGGCCGCATCCCCTCCCCTTTCACCGTGATCCTAAAGCAATGCCGGGTGCTGAAGAGAGTGCGCGGTGCACAGCCCCATCGCCCCAGCCCACGCCCGCTGAGATGTTAGCCCGTCTGCTATGCGATGAAAGGGCACTAGAGAAGCGCTGGCACGAAGGGCGGCTCCCTTTTCTTTGTTCCCTCGTGCCAGGATGCCGACTGACGACCCAATGACAAGCCTTCCCAAAGCAAGGGGTTTTTCTAGGGTGGGAAGAAACTCGGGATGAGGAAGGACTTCCCCGCCGTAAAAGCATGCCAGGCCTTCTCGGCGCTGTACTGCTGGCTTGGTTGTTTGTATCCAAGCAGAGCAGATCTGCCCCTCGATTGAGCATCGAGGACGGAGCAGCAGAAAGAAGAAAACGAGAAGGACAAGGAGGAAGTAGCACTTAACCGAGATGGTTATGGCAGCCCGACTTCTGCTGTACCCACGACGAGGCAGCCTCGTTTCTCTCGTCATCATCCCTCGCAGCAGATCCCTCGTCTGGGCCACGTCCCCACTTTCCTCTCGCAAACAGCTAAACACGCCGACAGGGGGACCGAAACAGACAAGCGGACGCGAAATGACACCGACCGCTACTTTCCTTTTCCTGGCTGCCGGGCCGGAGGGAGGGCTGTCTCCCCTTGCAACCCCTAAGCATACACATTTAGCTGATGTTGGTTTGTAACAACAGCAGCAGCAGATTCTGAATGTGCCAAGTCGAAATCTCTTCGGCAACGTCGTCACTTGGCAAAGAGAACACGCCAAGCACCAAGCCGCCAGTTCAACAAATTTTCGAGACACCTACACCGACGTAGGTACTGGCTTCTGCTAGTACACTGAGAAAATAAGACCACGGAAAATCGGTATACATGTTTTAGCTTTTATTTGTTATTTCTATATAATATATATATATATATATATAATATATATATATATATATATTTTTTTTTATATATTTATATATATATTTTTATTTTTTTTTATATTTATATATATATATATATATATATATGCCCGGAATTTCTTTTAAGGTCGATATAGGAAATTGTAGTACTCGGTATAGCAAATATATTTTCCAATAAAGCATCGTCTCTGAGAAGTCTTGTTTTAAAAAGGAGAGTGAAATTACTAAAGTCCGTGGACACTCGTGTTATTGGCCGACAAAAAAGCCGACACAATTTTTTTATGACAATTATTTGGTATCAAATCGATGGAATTGCAAGCCATGACTGTGGAGTAATAAAGATTTTTCGGCGGGCATGTTGAGATTGAATGCATGCATAAATGGACTTACTCTAACAGATGAATCACTCGTTATAGCTCTAGAAGCATACACAACAGTTTATTATCTCAAAGTTACTGCTCAAAGGTACCTCTGCTAACCATTAAGCAGATTCGGTAGCGCCTGCAATGATTTCGCCGGACTCTTGGAATATACCAGACATTGTTCGATCGGCCTCTGTATCGGAAGTAATCTTGACGCGACTGGCCCTTTACGGGACTCGACCGGAGTCTTGTTGCCGAGAGCCTCTAGGTGACCTAAAAAAAAATCGAGACTTGTTATGTCAGGCGATGGCCAAGCAATCGGCTTGTCTCGGTCAATCCACCGATTTTCGAAGGTCTCGTTGAGGTAATCGCGTACCGCAGGGGGTGGAGTACGGTGGCGCTCCGTCATGCTGGAACTACATTTTCTCGCAAATGCAAACGTACCTACAACAAATGTACCTTCTGGAATTCTTTCCCACAGTCCTGGTAAAGTCTCACTTAGGAATGTATCATATGCTTCTCCATCCAACCTGTTTGGACGTATGTGGGCGCGCTGGACCTTGAACATTCTGCGGCCGGTACGGATGTAGTTGTTCGTTTCTAAGTACCCTGTGGACGGTACTGCGACTCACACCAACATTTCGGGCCATTCCTCTGGTTTGGCTTGCTGAGAGACGATCGGCTACCACCTGAAGGATGCGCTATTCCATGGCTGGTATTCTTGCCGTCCTCGGTCCTCCAGCCGTGACGATGTATGTTTACAAACGTGTTACTCATTGTTGAGCGTGCATTTGGAAAACGCACCTGATATTGCCGTTGCACTGTCTACCGCGCCATCACGATATAGTATTCGTAACGATTTCAATTCGTCTTACACGTAGCACAGCCGCAAAGCAAATGGTACTGGACATAGCTCTTGTCGGTCTATTTTATTCACTCTAGAGACTCAAATGTTCCACCGGTCCTCTTTGCTGATTGGTCGATTGAGGCGCGCATCGTGGTAGCGTAACTTAGTTGCGTTTATGCCGTGGGTTACGTGTGGAACTCTGATGATGATGATGATGATGATGGTGGTACGGATGTTGTGGTTAGAGTGAGATATAGAGGCGGTGGCGAAGATACATCGATGTAGCTGTCAGGGCCGATTGAAGGAGGTACCTTCGAGCAGCTACTGTGAGATAAGAAATAGTTGCGTGTGCTTCTAGAGCTATGACGAGTGATTCATCTACTAGTTTAAGTCTCGCATTGTTATAGATTTGATACAAAAATGATTGCCATGACAAGCGAATGTATTCGTTTTGAGCGCTGTGAATACTCGTAGGGTTATGATTTGTAGGCACTAGGTGTGAAAGCTAACGAAATAACTTATTTTTTTGCGAATTCTCTTCTAAACGACCATCTCGCATCTTCTGGCATTATATGTTCTTCAGAGGAAGCAGAATTTTCTCACGAACACGACGATGTGCTGTGCTTAGTTTCTGTATCGGAGAACTGGTTGTCTCGCATTTGCACATTTTGTGCTCTTATGCCGGACAATAACACCAGTGTCACGGATTTTAGTAATATCACTCTCACTCCGAAACAAGACTTCTCAGAGGCCATGTTCTATTGGAAAATATATTTACTTCAGCAAGCTCTGCATTTTCTATATCGCTCTTCTCAAAATTCCGGACACCCTGTATATGCGAAGTACACCTTGCCCTTAAACATTAGTTTATAAAGTCAGGGGTGGTCTGGAAATAGTCTGCACAGAATAATGTAGCTAATATTGTTTAGCGTCGGCGTGCTGAGCTTTGTTGTTTATTAATAAAAATAAAGCGGCCACTAATCAGGAAGGAGACTAAATTTAGGCGTTCTTTATACACATTCCAAAAGTACCCCTGTGGCGGGGAGACCTATTAGAAAACCGTCGCTATCCTAATAAGTGTCTCTGAGAGCAAGGATACCTGCCAATAATGCTTTGGAATCTCTATAATAGAGACTCAAACTTATGGTGAACAAAAAGCTATGGTGGTAAACAAACACGTTCACCGCCTAAATGCAAGTGATTTCTAGCAGTTTCCACTTTCCCGATGTCTATCTCTTTTCCACTTCCCCGATGTCTATCTCTTCAGAATGTAATGTATTTTTTTTGTTTAGAACCGGTTTTTGTTCAGTCGACGGCCAAACAATGGTACAGCTTTCTAAATGACCAAGTGCTTTCTTAGTAGTAGTAGTAGTAGTAGTAGTGCATTTCTAAGACTGACAAACATCAATTGCCTTGCTTAATAGAGCATTGCATCTAATAATTCACATAACATCCCATAACGTACAATGTTAGGTTAGTATTTGGTAAATACAAAAGTAATATGTTATGAGCCGGTTTCCGGCTAGCTACATAATGACACAAAACGTTTTGTGTGACACCTTGGGCAAACTTTATTTCACTGTGTGTGCAAACGCAAGATTTATTTGGCTCATGAAGACCTTAGAGCGGAACCCTCGTAAGGCGTAGCGCAGAATAAGGTGCCGACTAGATCTGCCTGTGCCCATTCTTGCGTCCACTAACAGAACTCTAGTTTGCTAGACCGCGCCTACCTGTATATACGCCATTTTATCTTCATGCTCTTTGATGATAGTACTGTAGGTCTTGACTATCGGAAGGCCAAATCCATTCTCGAGGTGTTCTATAAATAGTGTGGTTTCTATCAGTAAATAAACAACGCGGTTTGGAGTTGATATTTGCACGCCAAGAAAATGCATCTCGTATGCATAACTTCATATAAAATACATGCACATTGCAATCCCGGTAATATTGACTTTTTTAAGGAACGACCTCGCGCGTGAGTTTCGGCGGGACCAGCTCGATACCGTACAATTGCATCTTTAAAATTTTGCTATAAGAATGCAAATGCTGTTTTTGACTGACATCATAGGCGGCTTCTCCTAGCGCGTTCAGTAACGTGGTTCTTATATGATGTACCAGTGGTCGTAATTACCGATCTCTAATATGTAAAACTGTGTACATAATTCACAGGTTTTTCCCCAAGGCGAAGCGCATTAGTCAAGGCATCATGGCGGAACCGTAATTGCTTTAGCATTCCTTATGTTTCTTTGCAACCCGACATCGGTAATTTATTTTGCTAAGAATACGAGCGATTGTTGTTGTAATCGGCTTGTACTGTATAGGACTAGGCCATCCGTGTATAGTAGCAATTTTCACGGCGTTTTGAGTGGCGCGTTTTTAAATAGAATCGCAGGTTGCCACCGTATATATATATATATATATATATATATATATATATATATATATATATATATATATATATATGTACATCTTCTTCGAATTATATAATAGAGCCGATGACATTCAACGAGTTGACACTGGCTGCCCCTCAAGTCCCCCGCTAAACACAAATCTGCCACCTAGCGCACAGGCAAGCAAAACTAACTTTCTCGAAGGAAGCCTCGGGGCCCCCGATTTTACTGAGCTTGGCCATCCCAGTCATAGTTTCATCATTGCTAAACGCTGTGTATGCCTAAACTCTGTGTCCGCAAAGAACTCAGGATTGCATTCGCACCCGGTCGATATTTCATGAAACCCATTTCATATAAAAACATCTTATGAAATTCATGTATTGCAAAGCACTAACAAAACAGGGAACAGGGATCCCTCTACTAGTTAGTGCTCATAGCTCGAGTCTAATACAAACGCCAATTAACATCCCCAAACTATACCTTTCATTTAGTAAGATGATTCTCAAATGACTCCGTTCTCGGTAAAGCATAAGTCATTCTGATGTCCTCCACAACGTGTATCATCGAGGCGAACAGATAGACAAGCCGGTTGCTTCTGGTACGAGAGACTACTAGCACTGTTTATAGAAAAAAAACGGCTTTAATTTTGTCGTGTATTTGCAGGTTCGCTTTCGATTGTGGAGCCATATAACCTCTATCCCACAAGTAGTGGTCGGTGCATTCTATGTGCATATGTACACATCTGACATGCGAGCGTATATATATATATATATATATATATATATATATCTATATATATATATAAATGCATTGATCGTGGTATTTTTCACATTACGAAGCTATGCAATGAACCCACTACTCAAGGGGACAGACAGTTTGTGCCGACAGTGCGTACGGACGTTACTTAGGATAAACGCATCGTCTGCGCCTACACCGTTGTGGCATCGCTTCTAATTGCTTCCTGCGTATTAAGGCCACGCCATACAGTATTGCAATGGAGAAGAAGACGCCACGAGTGGCCGCTGTTGTAATGTTAATCGTGGCATCGGTAGTGATGCTAGCAGTAAGAATAGTAAGAGGAGTAGGATAAGTAGCCTTCCGGTAAACGGCAAAGGAGCTTAGAGGGCTCTTTGAGCCCATCAGGGAACGTGTTTTTACCACAAGCAGGCACGTTGCTAATGGAAAGATTGGGGGACGACAAGTTTGTCATCATTATCATCATCATCATGATTCGGAAGTGCTGGATGCCACGTACATATGTACATGCATGCCTGTAGGTCACTCTTACCGCACTGGGTAGCATAAACTACAGATAGACAAAGTCTATATATACTCGTATATATATATACTGGGAGCCAGCTCTGCCCTGCAGACTACCGGATCAAAATTCCGTAGCATGCCCTTCTACAATTTCAAAGAGCCCATGCCGATAACAGCGCCGAAGAGAGACATTCTTCGTGAACAAAAATACGTATCATGTGGATTGGTTTCGAGTTGCTTTCCTAGCAGGTCGCTCAACTATAGTGTATCAGGCATTCCAGTGACAATAGAGCAGAACGAGTACAGAGCTGCGATCAAACATTTTTTAAAGGCTAAACTGCAAGGAAAGTCAAAGCCAAATTTAATGCAGTTCGCGGAACGGATGCACCGACGTACCGTTACCAAATGGATTGTCTCATTTAAAAGAGGCAATGCACCGCCTTCTAGACGGCCGACAGTTTAGAGTGAGAAAACTGTACTATAAGTATACGCAGTCCTGATTGAAGGGCCGCCGATTGAAGCTGCGCAAATTAGCGGAACAGGTGGGCATTACCCAATATTGTATGGTGCACTACACCAACCAGCATTTATACGCGAAAAAAATTAAGCAAACTGGCTACCGCACGAGCTAACAATTGAAACGAAACCTTTCCTGTATTTATAGATCATTCTCAGTTGTCGAGCCCAGTGGCGTGGTGCATTCGTCTGCACCTCGCGACCGGAGGAGGCACATATGTGCGCGGGTTCGAGCCCCATCGTTGCACATTTGCATTTATGGGGGTCCGTCTGTGAAGCAATGCAAAAAGCAGCCCCATGAACCTTAAATCTTGGCTGAGAGTCAGCCCAGAGTGTAGGTCATTCTCAGTTGTTAATAACGTAGCTAAGGTTTTTGAAGAGCTGGTACGATTAGTACGATTATCCCGATACCCTGAGCCGATGCATATCCTCTCGGCGAACCAACTCGGCTTTGAAAGGGCCCAATCAACAGATCTCGTATTAGCTCACTTATGGCAGCAAGTGATCGACCCCGTAGGAGCATGCATATATGACCTGCCTTGCCGTCCTTCTTGGCGTTGCAGCAGCTTTCAGCTGTCCAAACCACTCGTTTCTGTTGTAGACGCTGGCTCGCCTCGGGATGCACTGCAATTACGGTTGCCTGGATAAAGTCCTATCTATTGGGCCAGAAGCAGGGGTTAGGGTTATACACGTGGCAGCAAACTGATATAGGAGCCCCACAAGGCTCGGTACCCGGGCCTTTTATGTCATTGACACTGCTTAACTTTACCCGAATACGGAACCAGTCCAATAAGCATGGGTAATCTACTGCTGCAAATACTTTGCAATCGCATTTACCGGTGACACCACGCTTTTGCTCGATATAAACCACCAAAACTAAGGGGTTAGGTGCCGACGTACGCTAGTGTCTTGAACAATTTCGGTATGATTTTTAATACAAATATAAGAAATGTTGTTGTTTTGTTTATCTCTTCAAGGGCGCTAGCCATGCCTGACCACTTTCTACTCCTCGCTTGCGAAATCGCACTTTCTCAAACAACCAAGTGCCTTGCACACCTTTGTTAAAACATGTGAAGTGGAAACTTCATCTAGATTATATCTCCTCTCAATGTTACGCCGTAATCTCTGCGCTGCGTCATTCTAAGTTAATTGGTGTTGTGCATCCTTTTAAGTTAATGGGTGGATGTGGCGGGATCATCCCTAGGGATAAAATGTTACGGAATGACTTAAGGCAATTTCTACAAAGAAAGAGATATTTAAATTTCCTATGCCAAAAAGGTTCGATACCTTGCCACTATACATCACGTTGCAGGCGAAGTAAAAACTGCTCCTGAGTTTGCTAGCAGTGTGCTCGGAGTGGTGAGCTTTTTGAACTGATTAATTTGATTTATTATTCGCTTGACAGGCTGTTCTGCATATGTTTGGCGCGTGTGCAAATGCTAAGTTGCTCACTGCTTACCATGTACTATTTATTTAGTAAACGTTTATACTTTGTCAAAATGTTTGCCTTTGAATGAGTGAAATCGATCTTGATTCTAATGTTGGGTAATTGGGTTCGATATCGAGACACTTGCAGAAACTATCGTCTTAAGTATGTGTTATTTTTAATTCTAAAGATGTATTAATTGTTTAACGAGAACTAAATTATTGTCAATTTCGCCGATAAGCCACGTTTTCACATATATATATATATATATATATATATATATATATATTTATATACACAACAAGGGTTGACAATTGTACTTACATTTAAGGCGTATTACAATAAAAAAAACTAGCTTATATTATATATATATATATATATATATATATATATATATATATCAATATTTTTTTAATGGGTTGACAATCGTATAATATATGGATTGTTAATGTACAATTTTCAACCCCTAAGTGAAAAAATTAATATATATATATATATATATATATATATATATATATATATATATTTATACATAGTACATAACATTTTTTGCAAATGTTGTTTACTTCATCTTGCTTCTATTGAGATGCAAACCATATTAGCTCGATCTGCTGCTGCACCGTCCGTCGTCTGCGGTATTTGCCGACGAAAAACGAAGAAGAACAAGAAAAGGCCAACGAGTAGTGTGAGAGGTTAGGCTGCTAGGGTCTCGCGATGGTCGCCTATCTGAATGTCGACTAGCCCACCACCAGCCACCGGCTATTGGATGCGTGTCGTTCGTGACGACAACGTCGTTGTGGCGACGTATAGACGCGCGACGTAGTCGGCAGAAAAAGGACAGCGCTGCTAGCTGGCTGCTTAGGCTAAACTGATTAGGCGCTACTGACTGCGGCCACCGCCGCCGCTGCCGCCGTCGTCGTCGTTGGGCAGAGCCCTAGCGGGGTTGTATCGGACGGCGAACAGGGGTGGTTTTCGTCGTCCGGGGCCGTTGAGATACCCCAACTGGCCTTCCATACGCAACCGCCAATCAGATCCGACCAGATCCTCGTTTCTCTCCCGCCCTCTTCTCTCCTTCGGTTCGGTCTTCTTGACCTCTTCGGCTTCGATCTTCTCGGCTTTCGTGCTCCCGCTCCTCTCGCTCTTTCTCTGTAATGTTTGCCCTGCTTTTCTCCCCATCGCCGTCTTCCGGGTAACTCGTAGAGCAAGTGCAGTCGGTTGCGTCTAGGCGACACAGCCAGCGCCCTCCGCCACCCCCGCGTAGACGCACACACACACATATATATGTGCTCCACAAGCGGCTTAAGAAACTTTTGCTGCTTCGGACAAACAGAGGAATAAGCGACTACGGTGGCCGTAACTGTCGTGTTAAGCCATCTAGGTAGGTAGCGGTCAGGACGAGATCCGCCAAGAAGCTTCCATGAGTGGGAGGAAAAAACTGAACGCCCACGAAAGGAAACAACTTATGATAGGGGCTTGAAATGGAGCAAACGAAACTCCAGTCGAAACTGGACTCCTGCTCTTCCGACGACCACTAGCGGCGTAGCGCAAACGGACTTTGGCTAGCCATCGATGTCGTCAACAAAAGCAACAACAGCAGTAAGAACAACACAGCAACAGCAAAAACAACACAGCAGCAGCAGCAGCAACAACAACAACAGGAGGCCAACTGGCCAATTCAGTTGTCTCCTAGTTGGCTGGCCTAGCTAGCGGCCTTTTCCCCGGAAAGCCAGAGCAGGAGGTGAACTTGCAACGAAATTAATCACCGCTTGTCACTACCTTCTGCCTGTCGGCGTCTGCTCATTGCTTGATGTCCTCCAACAGCAAAAGCAGCAGCAGCAACGGTAACAACGACAAGAACAACAACAACATTGAGAAGTCGCGCTCCTGTTTCTGATCGTCTCGGCGCTTTCCGAACCCACAACGGAAGGGCAGGCAAACTCTTCGACAGAACGCAGCACGCCGGTTGTTCATTCCCCCCCCCCCCCCCCCAGGCCCTGCACAGGAGGGGCCGACTGCCCTGGTCTGGCTGGATCCGAGACCGGCACGAACCCACGTTGGTTGGTCAGCACAAGAGCCTCGTCGAAAAACAGGACAGCGGCAGCAGCAGCAGCAGCAGCCAAACAGTCAATGTTCGCGTGGTCCGTCCGCACCCGTGTCCCCGACAGTTTTAGGTTCGTTTGTTGTTGATGTTGTACACAACAACAGCGTATCAAGGCCACAGGCACCAGCAGCGGAGGCAGTGCCTGTGCCAGCGGCACCAATCAGCTTCGCTCACTCAGCCCGAAGACACGTACTTGGTGACTGAACAGACTCAGCATTGTTGTTTCTCTTGTGTTTCCTCTTGTAGTTTTCCGTTGCCACAAACCTAGTCAGTCTCATATGCGTGTCCACACGTATACAGATGCAGACCCACAACTAACTGTCTGTAGTAGAGTGGATCTAACTGAATTAGCGCAGTTCAGTAATGCTATCTAGCATTCGCAAGGTTTATGAACTAGTCATTTTTTTGTCAAAGAAAATCCGAAAATAGATTGTTGATCAATAGGTACGGCAAAAGTGTGCGAATTTGCTAAGCATTACCACTCGTCTAGTGTTTACTGAAACATACTGATTGGAATCAGAAACCACTAATATACTGAGTTAGATTCTGAATCTTAAGCCTGAAACACTGCGTAAGCACGTAGCCTTGCATTGATTTACTCGTGAGGAGCGTGAGGTGATACGTTAGCGTTTCACGTTTTCCCTGCGAAAGCAAGAGACACTATTTGAACCACAATCAGTATGTTCTCTTAAACATTTTTATAGAGATTTACAGGCAAAATGCATAATGCACACCGGACGTCTCTTTTAAAGCCAGAGTATTGTAGGGCTCATAAGTCCACAAACATCCAGCCGTCCCCTTTGCGCCTTGTTGGGGGTGGTTGTCGTACTGCCTTTTCGAGATTAGGTCACCTGGCCACTTTTGGTCTTTTCGTACCAATCCAATAATCTTTTCACCATAGACCGGAATTTAAGATCCTTGAAGATCGCCTCTACAATCGTGGCATATTAGGAGACAGTTTTAGGTTCCAAGAAGTAGTTCTCGCTGAACGTTGAAACGGCACAGCATTCCTAGCAGTGCCTTACATCGTCAGATTCTCCCGAGTTTCACATAAGGAGGAGTCAGCTTTACTAATGCGAAGCAAATATCGTTGAAAGCAGCTAGCGTGGCCTGTTAGCAGTTGCGCGAGTGCGACCGTAAGCCAACCGTGTTTTAGACGATACCCACATTAAAAGTCAGGGAGTATTGATTTTGTCCAGTATCTAGGGTAGCCCGGCTAGATTGCTTCCAACAGCTTTGGCAGCTTTTTGCTGCATAGCGCACATGAGGTGTTCGTGCTTTTCGGTACTCTTCCCATTAATAGAAAAATGGTGGTCGGTGCAAAAATGGTGCTCTGCGGCTCGGGCACACTCGTCTCAAATGGTGGCTTCTGGATCCTTCATTTTTCGGCGGTCTGGCTATTTCACTGGGACCACGAGGGTCGATTGGCTATCTAAGGATATCAGCTGGAGCTGAATTCTCGGAAGGCTTGATTTAGTAGTGTGAGAAAGTTCCCACTATCGAGTATTCAATGAGATACGGTACTTATAAATTTTAACGCTTTCTGTTGGCGGGTATGATTCAGCCTGGGAAAGCACTTTTGCAAGGGGTTTTGTGCTCTTCGTGGATTCTCCAGTCGTTTATTCAGCAAGCTAATCCTTCTGATGCAAACGTCATCTAACGTTGTTCTGTTTCTGCCATTGTTGAAGGTATATTTTGTAGTCTGGATGAGTTGTAGAGAGGTATACCCTAGGGTATTAATGCGTTGCTCATTCTAGGAGGATTTTCTCTTCCTGTAGGTGCGTTAATGCACCTCGCAGTCCAGCAAGTTATGGCGATACTCGGTTCATGAGGCGCTCGTCCTCGTCGGACCCCTGTGTGAAATAAAGCTCTTGATGGAGCCTTGTCATCTAGAGTACTTGCCTTATGGAGGTTGGTGGCAGTATAGGTGCCCAGGCCATTATTTCCTTCTTATAAAGTCTGCGTAATGTTCTACGGTTGACTCCTCTTTTAGGAGGGGGGGGGGGGCGAGCTTTTATATTTCTGTAGCTATGAAATCCTCTGGTGGTGGAGGAAGAGGGAGCTCTGATATAGGATCGGTGTTTATCTTGACGGACTGTCCCTTTGTTGTAGTAAGGGTGAGACCTGCTTCAAGCGCTCTTCAGCAAATTCCACACATACGTAGGCCCATAGTTTTTCTCACCCGATAGATTGTTGCTGTCGCGGAGTCAGGAACTCGGTGCTCGTGCGGAACTCGGTGCGGTGGAAATAGGTAAAAGTCGCACGGAGCCAGGTCCGACGAATAAGAAGGTTGCAGAATTGTAGAAATCCATGTTTATCAAATAATCCGAAGCCAGTAACAATGTGTGCGCTGGCGCGTTGTCGTAATGGAGGATCCAAAAGCTGTTTGTCTAGAGTTCAAGCCACTTGCGTCGGAAGTTTTTGCCAAATATGTTTTAAATTTTGCGGTAATATTCCTTATCGACCGTAAGATCAGACGGTTAAGATGCGTGGATGATGGTTCTCTTGTAATCGGAAGAGGCAACTAACAAAACCTTGGTGTTGGATCTACTCTGTCTGAATTACATCAAGCCACTCTCTCCTCAGAGGTACCACTAGGGGGATTGGACTGTGGTCTTGATGTCATAGCCATTTATCTATGACGTGCCTCCTGTAATCTCTCTAAAGCCGTCCAGGGTGTTCTGCTACCGTCTGAAAATTTCGTTCGGATATTTCCCGACGGGCGTTCACTTGCTGAAAATTCAAAACATTTTGGAACGAACTTCGCTGCCAACCTTCTGATACATAAAATATTGATCAAGAGTATTGAACATCTGATCCATAATATATCTCCAATTCCTCAGCAAACTCCCTAATAGTAATTCGGCGAGTGTTGAAAAAGATATACGAACGGTTTCGACGTCGTCTTCCGTTATTGGCGTCGAAAGCCTTCCATCTACGGTCTCTCCACGTTCATCGCGGAATAGATAGTATGCGTAAATCTTACTTATGTGTAGCTGATAAATGGCGCTTCTAAGCAAAACAAAACCAAGACTTCGGTGATTTCAGCTCAATTATTAAAATTCAAAGCATTCATATAAAATCAAAAAGCATCGCCTAATCTGCCTATCTGTCCTTACCGCGTATGTCCAACGCAGTTCACCTCATTGTATAGCAAGAGATATACAGATAATAATATAAGAAGATTACGTCAGGTTAGTTCTAGTTAAAGTATGCCCTTGTATATATGTATATATATATATATATATATATATATATATATATATATATATATATATATATATATATATAATGGCTCGAACAATAAGTTTACACCAATAAAAAAAAATCGAGGCTTGGGTCGAGCTCTTGCAAAGCGTCATTCAAAATTTGTTTAACACAATACCAAACTGCACTTTTGAGGTTATCCGACTTAATGGGAAGTTCACTGAGTTTTAAGTATAGTTGCTAAATGCCGTGAAATTAGCCCAAATGCCGTTAATACGCTTAATTAATTTGTTAAAACAGGTATCTTGCTGGTGGCCTTATAATTTGTTCGCGGTGTAGCTGTGCCAAATGTAAAAATCTCGTGGTTCAAAGTAATCCGAGACCCCAAATGTCGATATAAGCCTCCGCTGTTACTCTGTGAGCATGTATCACTGTGATCTTTACACGATTGGTTATAATAAATGCGTGAAAAGTAACAAACATTGGTTGCCCTGCATTTTTTCAGAAACTATATATATAGAAAATATTGTGATGATTTCTTAATCATTTACAATACGTTTGTACACTCGGCAGTGCTCGCCTTAATAAAAATGGTAGTAAGAAGGTGTCACGTGAGGTTAAGAATCAGCTATCCGTGTCCTTGCTTGATGGTAGCCCCCGCTCTTATGGACCCGGTGCGAGCGGTATATCCTCAAGGTTCCTTACAACGTTAAAACGATAAGATCCATAAGATTCCTCTTCGTGACGCCGAGCCCCAAGCGCGTCCTCGCAGATTCGGAGTCCCATACACCACTCATAGAGATAGTGATGGATCCGAATCTGCGAGGTTTTTTCGGGTCGGGAAGCGCCGCTCTTAGGAACTCGACGTCATATTTGGTGATCTTGTCCTGTCGCGCTTTTGCCAGGTCCCGGTTCGGGTCGCAAACCTCGGCATCTAAAACCCAGACCTCGGTAGGTGTTGTTATTACGAGGTCGGGCTTTAGACCCGGTGCGCCCGGTTCACGGAATACTCGCTCACGAACCACCTCATGACCCCTCTCGCAGAGAAGACGCGCCACGCGATCACAGACGTCATCATGTCTCTTTATAGTTTGTTTGTGTGTTGTATCGCACATCTGAGCGACATGAGCCAACGTCTCAGGCGCATGACACCCGTGCCTACAACGTTTGTTGTAGCCCGGGCGTCCACTGGCCAATCTGGCACGCGTTGGTAGTGCGTTGATCCTGAGCTTTAGTAGGTTTAAATACTTCTTACCAGATAGGTAGCGCATACCCTTAATTCAGTATTGTACAAAGGGCGTTTCGTGTGCTTTTTTTAAAACGTGCCCCATCGAACGTGTTGTGTAGTTGTTGAGACCAGTAATCGGTCTCTTGTGTAGCGGTCTCAATGGAGGTTCCCAAGCGCTCATAAAGAAGTCTTGCTTTCGCGAGGTCTTTTTTGAAGTGCTCGGTGGTTAGCATCCATTGGACCTCAAGGTGCGTGGAGTACTGTAGTGCTGTCAGGCGGGAGAGGCGGAGTCTGGGGATGAATGCCTAGAGGCAGGGGATGTCCAGACCGCCGTGTGCTATGTGCGTGTACAGGTAGGCGTTCGGCACCGAGTTTTCGAGCTTAAGCCATTTCTACTTAACAACCTTTCTGATGTCTTTATCTAGGTCGCTAAGGAGTGCGTAAGAGGGTCTGGGACCGGAGACCAGTTTATATAGGAGGCGGGGAATGAGAAAGTCTTTCAAAAACATGAGTCTTTGGTGGGGTTTAAGGGGAGCTATCGTGAGTCTGTTGAGTAAATTAAGGAGTATATCCTTGGTGGAGTCAACTCTGCCATTGCTGTCAAAGTTGACTCCAAGATATCTCCATCGATCGCTCATACCTTTAGCTGGCAATTGCCGATCTCCAACGTTAAATTCTGGTACGGTATTGATAAAACCTTTACCTTCCTTCCTACTAAATAGGTGGAATACAGTAAAGCTTTTATTATTATTAATTTCAAGGCCTCGGGATTTCAAAAGGGGGTCTGAAATATTAAGGAGCCGTTGGAGAGTAGATTTCGTGGAGGCTAGGAGGATGAGATCAAAGGCTAAGCCCATAAGACGGAAGTCATCAGTAAGTTGGTACCCGATATTAGTTTTGTCTAATTTTGAAAGAATGTTGTCGATAACTAGATTAAATAAAAGGGGGGGACAGAGGATCTCCTTGCCTAACACCCCTAGTTGGCCGAAAGGTTTGACATTCTTGTCCAAATTCTATGAAAGTTTTAGATGAGAGGTACAAGCGTTCGATATAATTAATGAATACCTCCGGGTATCCGCGAGTCCTATATATATATATATATACATATATACAAAATACACCTAGGGCAGCTCTAACAAAGCAATGGAGATGTTTCAAACAGACATGATTATTTTGTGTGTATTTTCAACCAATTTTAAGGTAAGTAAATACAAGAAAAAAGAAAAACATTATATATATATATATATATATTAGTAGTATACATATACATATAATTATTTACTTTGTTCTGTATATGCGTATACGCGTAAGTATGCGCGTAAACGTTTTTTGGCCTGTGAAAATAACCCTGCTGGATGGTCCTACGTATACGTCAACTGGCGTTTAAGACTGGCATTATAGGGTTTTCGTTTGCAAAAGTTACTCCAGTTTCGCTCGACCGTAACTTGACTCAGTTGGTTCGGCGGCCGATGAACCAGATGATCGCTACAAGATACGTCAGGATACACCACCTTCAAGACTAGCCGCCATTATGCCATCAACGTATCAACCAACATCATCCTAACGTCATAATCGGCCAGTATGATTGTACCGTCATTGTGGTTTCCCGGCGTTCATTGACAGGGCTGCCCGCACGACGACACCAGCAAACAGATCCCCGGCGATAGCGCGGCCTTCAGCCGCAAATCAGGCGCAGATCAGGCCAGACGTTCAGCCACTCTCACAGGCTCGTTCATTCGAGTTTGCTCGACTGGCCTGATTTAGCTTGTAACAACAGCAAGCAGCTGCTTCTGCTTTTACGCATCTTCTTCTTCTTCTGCTATACACAGCCTTCAACCGATTCCTGGGCCTGGATTGTTATCGTTGTCTTTCGTTGCTTCCCGGTGTCGTTCCACGTTTGCGGCAAGATAACAATGAGCCAATGGGCCAGCTGGCTGGGCTAATAGAGTGGTGGTTCTAGCGGAACTGATTGGAACTCGCAAAGAGCAGCGACGAACATGGCCAACAAGATGCCGGAAGAAGACAATCCTCTCCGGGGGTCTAAACTAAACTACGGGGGACGAACTGTGGGGAGACAACGGGCGTCTAATGTTGGCAGCAGGAGCAGCACCACCAATCGAGGTGTGCAGAGGGCCAGATCGGGCAGGCAAAGAACTCCGATCGACGCCGAGACGCAGCGAACGAAAAAGGTCCACGCCTTTCCTGCCCCGCAGCCGAATCGAAGCCGTTCGAACCGTTCCCATCATAGGGTCCATAGGGAAAAACTTCGAAACGAGAAACACACCGAAACACACAGACTATGCGTCCCCACGAACTGTCGGTGCAGATACAGGAAGCCATGTAATAGGTTATACGTCTATAACCGTATACAACACATATATATATATATATATATATATATATATATATATATATATATATATATTTAATGAATTTGCATATGTAAGTGTACGTGTTTAGTTTGCTGTATATGCATATGTACGTGTACAAATTAACCGCCAATGGGGACCGAGTTTGTACGCCGGGGACAACTGGTTACATGGCGAAAGTTCAAATCTGGTGTTGTAGTGACACCCCTCTCTCTCTCTCTCTACAACGCGTAATTAAGGCAGTAACACAATAGGAAGAAGAAAATAAAGCCCGGCAAATCGGAGGGCTATTACATTATCAGCACCAAAACTACAATTAAACAACAATTTCCTATGCATTCATTTAATCAATGTATCTTCCAATACCTACTGAAAAGTTGCCTTCCATTGGGACAACCTCTTCGTTCAACCCTCGCTCTTACCCACTGCTAGCTATTGTTTGTTATTATTTGTGGCATGCTTAATCTTAATACTAAATCGTAGTTTACTTTGTACTTCTCTTTGTATACACTTTGACTTCCCCCTTTCTCCTCAAAAAACTCCCTGGCTCAATTAAAACCTAATGGAAATCTTATCACTTCTCTTTGTAATGTTTCTAACTTCTTTCCCAACCCCCGCTGTGGACCAGAGAGGCATTAGCAAAAAGCAATCGTGGTGCATACATGGCCTTCCATATATTCCTTGTTGCTATATATTTAATAAACTCCCAGATGCCCTTACACTTTACTGTATTTCTTCCTCTTTCTTCCTCCGTAGTATCCCTTCTTCCTCTTAACCAGCATCCCTTATAGTCATTGTTAGATAGTCCAATTTCTTCCTCTGTAGTATAAGCTTCATTTCTCCCTAACCTCATTAAATACTAAAATTGCACTCTTTTTTTCATTAAACACCATATCCAACTCTTCCGCTGCTTCCCCACATGCATTCAACATTTGTTTAACTTCGCCACTGTCCTCCATAACAGTACCATATCGTCAGCAAGCAGCAGCACGGGTGTCTTGATATATACACCATTTAGGTTGTCCGGCTGCTATTATTATTATTCAAACCATGTTATTCCTGCGAATTTATTTTAGTAACTCCATCCAGCTCCTCTCAATACCTTCCCCCAACAAAATGTGAAACAACTTTGTTCTACCGATCATAATATGTGCTTTTTTACTATCTAAAAACCTTGCCACAAACCCTTCTACCCGCAATCTCGATGTGCCATGGAGCTCATCTAAAAACACCTAAGCGTAGAACAAATATGAATGCTGAAACGAAATAAAACGCTGCTCTAATGCGGAATATAATTCTTAGAAGCTGTGGTCTCGAGGGGTTTGATTGGAACTTCAAATCGCTATAGTCAACCCAACCAACGCATGGGAATGATTGTAGATAGAGTCAATTCAAATGTGGTTGTGCACCACACCGTAAACATAAGATATTACAATATTCCGTGCAGCAAATAGGGAAATCGCAGATGCAAAAAGCTCGTTTTATAATGAAAACACATACGAACTATGACGGACACAAAATCTGCGTACCTGGAATTGCTATTCCAGATAAACTAAACTATTGTTAACATTTTTCATGCTGGACAACCGCCGAGGCAAAAATTGATAAGCAAAACATTCGTGTTGGGTCCGCTCCCGCAACATATAATTTCCATCTGATCTAGAGACAGAATAAGAGACGGAGCAAACAATAACGAGCGTGCAATTTTTAAACGTGCACACTGCTACAAAAACCTTTTTAACCTCCTGGCTACTTACCTTTATTATCGTATTCAGAAATAAAAACAGTGCGGTCAATTTATTTTGAGCCCCTACCACTTTATATGTAAAAAAGGTCTTGTTACTACTAGTGTTCAAGTTGTTTGACCTCACCAAGGGCTCTCAGTCGACCCAAGACTAGCTTCCTAAAAGAAACGTTGAACGTACCCCGGGCATATTGCACATATTGTCATTTTGTCGTGGCCCATTTGAGGGCTGTTAAGGCTACTATGAGACACGGGGAAAATGTGCTGCTCATGGAACCCGAGCCGGACGGTTAACGCCCCGGGCTTTAGCAACCCGATTGTACTGTCTGGGACGCCTGCTGCCTTGGCTTAATAGGCACAATGAAGGGCATCTGGACTTGCAGCTCACGGTTTTCACTTGCTTGCAAATACCGCATTAAACCTGCTGAAGGTACTGTGGCAGAGTCTTCTCATACAACTATGTTTCCACATACTTATGTGAAACCAAGTATTTGTTGGGAAAACACGTATAATACAATGCAGGCGTTGTTTTATATATATATATATATATATATATAAGAAATCTTTAGCAATGAAGAAAATACGATTACGAGCAGCAAATAGAACTTAATATTTATTTACAATATGCGACGGCTATAATGGCTACTAACGACATAGCGACAGTTTACCCTCTTTGCGCAGCAATAGAATCCCTTTATTTAGCCATCCTTGAGACGAGCTGTTTTCTCTCGATCTGGAAACGAAACGCACAGAACATCTTACACTAATGTAGAAAAGCTAACGCTATTTCAATATAACAGTTTCGCTGGTGGGAGATATATAATATATATATAATATATATATATTATATATATATATATATATAATATACATATATAGATATATATAGATATATATCTATATATATAGATATATATATATATATAGTCTATATATATCTATATGTATATATATAGATATATCACATAACACATATATATATATATATATATATATATATATATATATACACATACATACGCCTAGCTTAGTGGCAAATCCACCGCCTTGCACTCGGGAGGTTCTGGGTTCAAATTCTGATCCGGCCATTCCTAAATTGGTTTTCATGGCTTCCAGTTTAAACATCGTAAATGCTGGATTAGATTACAATAAACGAAAAATAAAAACGGGGAGCACAGATGTATTAACAAACTTATCTTAACAAAGATGGTGCAATAGCATACTTTATTATTATTATTATTATATTATTATGAGGCAACAGCTGCTCAAACATTAATTGTCTCGCCAAAATCGTACCTTTCAAGTGTGCGTTAATGTTCACTCGCGAAACCAGGTAGAAAACGTTGCTCGCCTTAACATACTGCCGATAAACGCTCTGAAATTAAACACAAACGACCAGTGCAAAAACCGCTGTTGTTTCGAAGATTACACAAGCTTGTGCCTAATAGTGAGTAATTATTTCGACTCGAGAAAAATCATTGACAAATGCCACATTTTAATGTTGATCACATTTTTCATTATTTTTCTATGATTAGCAAAGTTTTAGTAGGACATAAATGCTAAGATGCGAGCAAAGGAAGAGCTCTCCGTCCTTCTATTAGTCGTCACGCTTGAGTGCGCCAACTGACAGCGGAGGCCTGGCTTTTTCCAGGAACAACTGGAAACAGTTTCCTTCTACTATTACAACTGCTGCTGCTGCTACTGCTATTGGCACCACTGGCACCGTTATTATTATTATTATTAGCATGACTCTATGACGTCGCCTGTCAGAGTTAACGTTCTGTTTTGCTTCATTTCGCCGCCGTTTTTATCCGGTGAGCGCCAACCGGCGTGGCTCGATTTGATGATTGATGACCGTAGCCAGCCGATCAATGAGATGGCTACCAGCTCAGCCTTTTGCCTTGTCGATGTCATTGACGACTGGTTGTAGAACTTGGACCACGGCGCCAACCTTGGCTCTTTTTCTCTTTTTCGCCTTCAGCCTCGGCACCCTGATTTGATTTGGCGGGAAATTCATTTGCCGTTCCGGCCGATATAAGCAGCAGCAGCAACAACAGCGGCTCCACCACCACAACCACCAATACCAGCACGCTACCAGGCAAAACACCAACTGCAGGAAAACCTCTAAACAAACACAACACAAATAATAAAGAAAGCCGAAGTACCTAGCGAGCCTCAAGTACGAGCAGCTAACCAGCTACAAACCGTTCTCAGGCAGTCGTTTTGACTTCTACTTTCTAGGCATTTAGTTTGGCGTTCTGGGTGCCAGTAACGGACTCGTAAGAGGTGGTCAGACATTCAGATTCATCGCTAGGCTTAGCTACATATCAACTTAGCTAGGGCATCTCGCTCCGCGCATATAACGGCTAAAGTTAGTACTTACATTAACAATGAGACGCAAACAGATCAAGTTTTTCGTCTTGTATATATACATATATATATATATATATATATATATATATATAATTAGAAGGTAGCGTTTAAAACAGTGATTCATTTAAGTAATTCCCTTCAGAACAACCACTCGTGCGTCATGCCGTCGCGTTATAATAATCGCGCATCAACATGCCATGCAACGGCATTTCGAACAGAATAAATATACAGAACTTACCGCACCCGGTTTTAAAGACTTTACTTCGGCCTGCTGGACTTCCAGGATCTGAAATAGAGTAATATAATAATATTAGGCATAAATAAAAGCGTGTGTCGCGCTTAAATCTGGACTAACTGGTGTAGCTTGATTGGAATGCTGTATCCACATGAAAACAAATATCTGAGTAAAATGTTTTGCATGTGCCAATAAGGACATTCCTAACGGACGTATTTGTTTCATATAACTGCCGTTGGCTTTAATCATTACTTCATGTCGCGGCGTAAGCCGCTTATCGTAAATGGAAACAGTTAAGTTGTTCTGTCGAGTTTTGTTAGACTCTAGCTCAGTCACGCCCAACAAATAATAAGTCAGGAGGATTGAAGAACGTCTTTGCTTGAAAAAGTATTTGATGGGCGCGTGATCTCCCAGAAAACAGATGTTCTGTTGTCGTCTCGTTCGCACGACCTGGCCTTGTCTTTTCTGTGGAGTTTTGTGAAGGGCAAGTAAGCTCGCTACCACTGACGGATTGCACGAAAATGTTCGGCGAGAGATTTCGAAAATAACGGCCAAGTCATGCAAATATCATCAAAATTCGTGTGAATAATAAAACAAATCCCGGAGCGACCATCTTGCCGACGTCATCTTTCAAACATTACGGCATAGAAGATATTTTCCATTAAAACTGAAATTCTGACCGTACCTAGTATCTACTTTGTAATTTCTGACTTTCCGAGGACTTAGGGGCATGGGCCGGTTTCAACAGTGTGACTCGACTCACCACATACGTATAGATCTAGCGTGCGCATGAACGTCGAACAAATATAGCTAACGGGCAACATCGGGTAACGACGAAAATTGTCACGGAGCACATCCACACACATACATGCCCTTTTTTTAAACTAATCAGGTATTCTAGCCACTAATGTAAATGTGTGCCACTATTTGAAGGCTTTGCTAAAATAAAGAGCAGTCGAATGGCACCGCTGCCTACTTATTCATACGCATCTCCAGCAGCAACGGTGAAAATCTGCCGCAATTTTTTTCCAAAATAAAAGCAGACACGACAGCTGGTGCCGCTGCTTCATCGGCGCAATAAGCGCTTTGAGCAGCAAATAATGTAATAATAGATGTGTGCTGCGCGATTTTATTCGAACAATTAGGGTCATGCGATGCCAAACGATTTTTTGAATGTGAGTTCACCACTTGACCACGAGGCCACAAGGTCTCCCTTCTGGCTAGGATCGCAACACTGCGTGATACAACTACTGAACACACTAACGATGACGCCGACAACCGTCATCGCCGAGGCAATAACAAAATATCCTTGAGATCCCTAGTTTTTGCGCGCTGTTTCCCCGAACACAAGTTGTAGCCAGTTACTCCAAACTACGCAAAAGCAGGATCTAAAAGAAGTTTAGCTTGAATGGTCATAAATAATAGGAGTATCCAATTCACTACTCGGCCGATTGTTAAAAAGTTATTTACGCAGTAATGCAATCAAAGTCGAGACAAGCACGTATGACTCCGCAGTAAAAATCAACCGCTGCCACGTCCTAGTTACACTGCAAAAGATGCGCAACCCTCAAGGACACGCAAGGTCGGCAAGCACAGATCGCCAAACGTGTGCACATTTCCCCTGTACACTACTTAAGGCCTCTAAAATGCAATGTTTGAAGGTGCTGGAAACTGAATGGAAGGCCCAATGTCACCTGTTATTATTATTATTACTATTATTACTACGGAATTAACCAAATCATAATTGGAAACACTCAGTGTGGTCATGTAGTTCACATTGGCTACGAAATAATTAAGAAACTGTGACATTTGAACCAAACGGAAAAGCACAAGATAAAACCTTAGACCATACAGAGAAAGATCCATGCATTTATCGCTATAATACCGGAGAGTTTCTAAAAAGTCTGGCTCCAACAGGGAAAATGTGCTACAATAAAGATATGACATATCTGAAAGGATATATCCGCTAAGAATGTTCGCTTCCTGCGTTATATCAGTTGAGATCGATATGGGAGAATGGGAAGGGTAGGTCCGCGACCTCGGTTTCAGGATACAGCATCCCTTCATGCTAAAACCAGTATACAAAAGTACCCTAAGATCTTTATAAATGGACATTGGAATAGGCTACTAGAAAGTGAAGTCATAGTGATCTAGAGCCACTATCTAACACCACTTCGGAGGCGAAGGGAGTCCTAACGACATAAGAGAAAGAAACCCAAATTATGCTCTGAAATTATTCGTCCTATTAATCGATGGAGTGACGTCGCGTTGATGTTGTGGAGATTTCCCGGAGCGCGGGAAATACGTATCATGCTATAAAAATGAGTATACAGAAATAATTGTAAACGGGGTAACTAACTTCGAATGGTCTGCAAAGCAGTGATGGATACACTCGGCCAGCAAATAGATCTTCTAACGCAAGCCTTAAAAAAATGTCTTTAAAAGGGTAAAGGTCGCCCGGGATCGAGTCTGTGATTTCACCAGGTTAGATTTACCGGTCAGCTGCACCGCCGCGTCCTGTCGACGTATATACACATAATTTTCCGGACAAAAAAGCATCACCCATGATATGTTTCACTTTAGACGAATTTTGTGCTCATAATAGTATCGTCATATGAAGCATGATTATAGACAATTAAAAGACAATTAAATTCGTTTTAAAGCGCAACCAGAATGTTGAAACGATATGCCCCATTCTCAACCCTATAGAGCAGTAAACGCTCGGGAAAATGCTCGGATTTGAAATCTCGGCTCATTCACCAAGTTTCAAGTGTGTAAAACGTCTCTTATCAGTCAGCAGTGGCATTGCCACTCAGCGAAAGGGCCAAAAACGACATCCGAGAAGCTTACGCCTCGCCAGCGAAAGCCACTCGAATCGCTACTTTCCTTGTGTTTGGCTATAGCCAAGGTTTCGTATCTTGCCAACTGAATATGAGACAATCCACCGTTAACAGAGTCTACCAGCGGTATTTACTCACCGACAGCTTCATTCGAAGGCGGGTTCCGGCTCGAGCTATAACAACTAATAACAAGGATAATCAAAAGGACGACGCCATTTTTTGTTTGTTTTGTGAACTCGTCCATATCAGACCTGCCTAACAATTCTCACGGGAGAAAAGGGTTTAGCTATTATGAAATTCTGACACCTCAAGTCGCGTCTTTTGGAAGGGCTGTTGGTGACAACTTCATCTTCAAGCAGAGCAACGTACGCAACCGCATTTTTTCGGAGGGGTACCTTGCAGAAGCTTGAATTAGCTTCATGAAGTGGTTAGCATGTTCTGCCGGCCTAGATTCCATCAAACGTACATGAAAATGCTGAAACGACGAATTAAGCCCAAGTAGGTAGAACAAACAAACTTGTTTTCATTGTGATAAAGCAATTTTTTACAGATTTGCCTTAAATGCTATTTGTATTATTTTGAGTTGAAACACAAAACTATAGTTGTGTTCAGTAAAGATAATTCAATTTACTTTCGAATGGTGTAGTCATTTCATCGCTATAGTATGGCACGACCTAATGTCTAACCTTTGACCAAATAAGCCTGAAGTCAAACGTCATGGCTAATGTGATTTTTTGTCCCAAAGTATATATATATATATATAATATATATACATATATGAAATAACGCTGGTTTATTCCAATTTGTTCACCGGACTCCCGTGCTATTCTGTAGTAGTTCTGGAACACCTTTTAGAACGAACTAGAGAAGAATATATATATATATATATATATATATATATATATATATCAATAGTCGGTAGTTGTGACTCTCTTTCAATTCGAAAACCAATCGAG
Organism: Dermanyssus gallinae; assembly: GCA_003439945.1. Lineage (NCBI taxonomy): Eukaryota > Metazoa > Arthropoda > Arachnida > Mesostigmata > Dermanyssidae > Dermanyssus > Dermanyssus gallinae. The sequence continues at coordinate 21,625 of QVRM01003529.1, read as the reverse complement.
GTCGTTATTCTCTACGCAAACACTACCCGACATAATGACACCAAATCAAAGGAAGCGTACGTTTACCCACACTACGATTGTCATTCGTATATGTCCTCGTATTCACAGCCGTATCGGAGGTGGAGCTCTTCGATTCGACTGAAATCAGCGAACAATATAAAAGAACAACTGACCATCATCGACCATCCTTCAAGTCCTTGACTCTGCGGAGCTCTTGCTCATGGCGTCAGTGCGCGCTCTCTCATACGAGGTAACCCGTCGGGTAAAAGTAATACCGAGTTACGCCCTCCTATATCCTCACCACCGACGCGTGGTGACGCCAGGTCGTCACGCCAATAGAGAATCTCAAGCAAATCAGGTATTGCTTAAAACCGAATGATGTCCGAGCATCCAAGGGCGTGTATCCCATTATATACGTATATATATATATATATATATATAGGAACACACAGAACCTACACAGCCTGACAATACATAATAATAATAATAATAATAATATAATAATAATAATAATAATAATAATAATAATAATAATAATAATAATAATAATAATAATAATAATATAATAATAATAATAATAATAATAATAAGCATGCGGAAATGAGGTCGATGCCTACGGTCTACACCCACTGAGCTGTCCAAGAAGCTCTGGAAGGATTTCACGGCACATGGAGTTAAACGAAATCATCAAAAGAGCTCTTAGGAAGGCAAAGTTGCCAGCAAAACTAGAGCCACGGGGCCTCTGACAAGACAACGACAAGAGACCTGACGGCGTGACCATACCATTATGGTCTCACGGCAAGTGCTTGGCCTGGGATGCTACAGTGTCCTGCACAGTAGCTCCATCGTATCTCAGCCATAGCTCGGTTAGCACAGGATGGGTCGCAGAGCACGCCGAACAGGAAAAGAGACGCAAATACGCAGACCTTGAAAATAGTCTTCACTTTGTACCGGTGGCTATGGAAACATTAGGACCCATCAGCAGTGGAACAGCAAAATCCATTCGGGATCTGGCCAAGAGAATGACAGCAACAACGGGGGACCAGCGCGAAGGCGAATATCTGAGACAGCTTCTGTCTCTCGCGGTGTGTAGAGGCAATGCCGCTTCTATAATCGGCGCCATGGGATGAGCAGATAAATACGTGCTTGAATCGACGCGACACGTTCGAGCCTCACAACTGTACTCTGATAACACAATTACGAATCGAATAAATAATAATAATAATAATAATAATAATAATAATAATAATCTTAGGAGCGCCCGTTGGCTCTCGGAAGATCTCTAGAACAATCCAGGATAAGAGAGACGCCCTTCGGTCTATAAAAACTCGGCTATTGGCGATGCACTCACAGGCTACATTATGCCTATGGAGATACAGCTTAGGGTCACCTAGGTTGAACTATATTCTACGCACTTCGCCCACAGGCCAAAACTGTGATAATTTGCAAGCATTTGACGAGGTGGCAAGGGAGACACTGAGCGAAGTTCTAAACGTGGCCCTTACCGACAGATCCTGGAAAAGGGCCACACTTCCACTCAGCGAAGGAGGGTTGGGACTAAGGTCTGTAGCAGACCTTGCTCCATTGTGCTACGCTGCTTCTCTCATAGAGTTCTCAGGGCTTGTTAGAACCGCATGTTTGTGCGGTTCTTCGCGCAACGAGGGACGAAGCTGAGCTGGCAGCAAGACAGTCGATAGGCCCTGGCCCCTGGGAACAACACCCTACGCAGCATATACTTGACGGCTACAAGTGTCAAACAACCGCTCGCGAGATCTTAGATGACACCCAATCTGCGACAGAGAGAGCGGTATTTATAGCCGCCCGTGAGAAATTCAGCAGTGGCTTCCTAAGGGCACTTCCTTCACCGCAGCTGGGCACCATGCTGGAAAACACCTCCTTCCGCATGGTGGCCGCCCTAAGAATAGGCGCTCCCATATGTGAGCCATACGAGTGCAGGGCATGTGGAAAAACAGTGGATAAGGACGGACTGCACCCTTTAAGCTGCTCTAAGAGCCCTGGTAGAACTCTCAGACACGCGGAAATCAACGCAGTTTTAAAGAAGGCTCTTCGTAGAGCCGGCATACCAAGCACCCTAGAGCCCAGGTTGGGCTTCGAAGACGACAAACGACCCGACGGCGTCACCATTCCTCCATGGTCTTAGGGCAAATGTCTAGTATGGGATGCCACGGTATCATGTACAGTGGCTCCGTCATACTTGATGCATAGCGCTACCCGGTCAGGGTGGGTTGCCGAACATGCTGAGATCGCAAAAAGCGCAAATACTCTGACCTAGAGAAAAGATACCACTTCGTACCCGTCGCCATGGAAACGATGAGTCCAATCAGCAAAAACACAAGTATTCTTCCTCAAAGACCTAGGTATCAAAATAAGTGCTAACACGGGTGACCAGTGCGAGGGTGAGTTTCTACGTCAGCAACTCTCGCTCGCAGTGTGTAGGGGAAACGCCGCCGCTGTCATCGGCTCCATGGATTGAGGAGCGGGGGTGAGCCTAGGCGGGTACACGTTTAGATCCCACAATTGTAGGGAAACACCGAAATATTGAATAAGAACAAAATAATAAAATAATAATAATAATAATAATAATAATAATAATAATAATAATAATAATAATAATAATAATAATATAATAATAATATAATAATAATAAATAATTTTGAGACCTCGAAATTAATTTGATTCTTCGCGCATTGTGGAGGGGGAGCGTAAAGTAAAGATTTCGAGCTGACCCTCAGCCAAGATTGAACGTCCACGGAACTTTTCTTCACATTGCTTCATAGACGGACCCCCATAAATATAAACGTGCAACGGTGAGGCTCGAACCCGCGCATCTATGTGTCTCCTCCGGTTGCGAGGCGCAGACTAGTCCACCACACCACCGGGCTCGACCCCCGGGGGGTGTGCATGGTTGGTTTCGAACTGGATATTTCATTCCCCGAAACGACGAACCCGTTTAAAAGCAGCAATGAACAATAAAAATGTGGCTCGTGCGATTGACGAACACTCAAACATAGCATTTGTGTATGTATAAATTTTCATCTTTCAAGAGGCTTTGCCTTGAATGTCAAGTCCCTCCTTAACATTCTACACGATCACCCCGGGCTCACTAAAAAAAAGGACGAAAAGGAGACGCGGGTCTTTCTGGCTCGAGAATTTTAGTTCAGTTAGTTTACAGTTCGATGAGGGCCGGTCTTATTTAGCCTCGAGACTCGTCGCAAGCGGTGAGACCTCGGTGAGCCTATTTTTATGACTTTCTACTTAAGCCCCAGAATTCACAGTGATCAAGCATTGAAAAGCTTGAAGAGGCCATTGAAGATCCCAGAAGAGCGGAGCACCAGCGGTGGGCTGGCAATGTAATTGTCATTTTTTCTCCAGAGGTGAAAACGTGGCGATAGTTGAACTGGAAGAGCGTAATACTGCAGAATGCCGAGTAAAAGTTTGCAGTGCGTCAACAAAAAAGCTCTAAGCGATATCTTAGGCGATGTTTTCTCCACCATGACAACGCTACAGCTGGGCTAAAAAACTGAAGTTTTTGAAGCCGCATATGAAGTCTTGGTGCTGGAACACCCGGCCCGGTATCCACTCGCCTTGGCAACGTGTGATTTTTTCCTCTTCCCAAACAAACAAAAACAGATGAGACATTACGATTAGAGCGAATCAGTACTTGAACCTAACTATCGAGGTGGAGCTAGAAAACATAGGAAAACGCAATTTGGAAGTGTGCTCCACCCCTCAAAAAATCCCCTGAATAAAGATGACGAAGTATCAATTTGTACTAATTCATATTTGATATTTAAAAAAAGACAGATTAAAATACCCCGCTGTACAACTGCACCGATTAATTTCGTTGAAGTGCGAATTTATAGAAACAATCAATACGAGAGTCAATCCTTGTAATCTATCGAGTATCCGGTTTCTCCATTTCACGAGCAAATTTATAGAAAACAAAGTGAAAGGAGATAAAAGGAAATGAGATAATGAAAAGTCAGAAAGTTGAGTAGACATCAGTCGACATGCATTTGTGCCCTTGAGGCAAGTAACTCCACCAGAGTGAAAAAAAAACACACTAAAATAGCCGCAGAATACAGCAGTTTTCGTAGTACTGTCGTCGCCAAAGTAGTTTAGTAGACACGCAAATTAAGTCGAAGTTGAGACAACGCACCCTACGTTCACGGTTCTGCTCCTCGGGGCTCATCGACGAAACATCCATCGCTGGTAAATGGGCGGGCGCTTTTCGGCGACACTCAAAAATCGCCTCAGCTGCACAACTCGACCTAGGAGGGTGCGGTATTTCGAACAATTCCTATTGCTCGAAATTGTTTCGAATAATTCTTGTTGTTCTTATGGTGGTGCCAACAGTAAGAACAACAGAATACCAGAACATCGAACCAAAACACCACGAGCCAGCACTGAGCTCGTTTTATCGCTCCGGCTTCGATTATCAAGCTTCAAAGTTTACATCCAGCTGTCAGCTCCCCCAGCCTCGAAATCGTCACTGCTCACATATTCTCTGTACACGCGCACTCACAACCACCATATATGATGCATCTATTGTCTGGAGTGACCGGCAAGAGTCACTCCCAGAGTAATTGTAATGCTTTCTATATACGTAGTCAAATAAACGTCGTCAACGATAAATCAACTGTGGGGACAGGCTACGATGCTGGAACGGGGGAAGTGGCGGGGAGAGGTAGAGAGATTGTAGCAATCGGCTTTGCGCGCCCAGCCGTCGGCGATACGACTGGTTTAAGGAGGAGGAGCGTTCAGTACGTCCAGCCAACAGAGCGCGAAGAGGCTCATCTGCGTGCGCTTGAATTGCCGCGCGTTAGCGAGCAACTAGTGCTCAGTTAAGAAAGAAATTGTTGTCTCCTGTCGGGCCACACAAAAATCAACAGATTATCGATTTCTCATTGAACAATTGAGCTGCCAGCTCTAGCAACAACAGCAGCAGAAATAACAAATGCAAGATCAATCTGGATAACGCAGGCTGCTTGCTGAAGGAGTTGTCCTATACACTGGCATCGTTAGACGTCCGGGACGGCCTTACCCCTGACTTCAAGGAGGATGCTCTTTTTGCGTCTATTCGAAACAAAAGCGCCTAATCTTCAACTCATTTCCAGAACGACTTTGATTGTACAGCAAACCAAGGTTTATGTCGCTTCACTATAAGCCTTGTCATGTCCATCTATTATGTTTATATATATATATATATATATATATATATATATATATATATATATATATATATATATATATACATATATGCAATACCTTTACATTTTAAGATGGCACTTAATTATAGCATAGTCTTCATTGCATACAATTTGAGCACTTTAGCGACCGTTGAGCCGGGCGAAAAAGTCTCTTTATTCAATCGGTTTATTCACTTTTCGGTGGGTATTGATTATTGCATTCAATTTATTAGCTCGTTGGTGGGCACCTATTTTAAAGGCAATTTAGTACAATATGTGTAACAAATTCATTGTTACACATATTGTACTAAATTGCTCGAAAGAGAATCGGAAAAGTGGAGTATGAGTATGTCCTATTAAACGGTGCATAACTAAATAGCTTTAGAAGCTTAATCCAGTTGATCGCGAATAATGCTTACGTCATTTAAAGTTATAATGAATTAACGCTAAAATCATAACAGCTAATCATGCTTAAGCTATTTAAAAAGGTGGGTTTAGTTGATAACAAAACAATGTACAGTGTTATGTTGGAAACGTTTTATCCAGAGTAGAAAAAGGTTGTATTTCAACACTAAAGCACCTTTTACTTCGCAATTCGCATAAAATGTAACCGTACATATACCACGTTTTATGATTATACGATATTCTTTGGTTAACTAAGCGTAAAATATTGTTGCAGAAAACATTTTGTACACATATGTACACAAGGTTGCAGGAGCAGTAGTTTATCAATTATGGTTATTACAAAGAAACTAAATCAAATATATTGCATGATGTTCGATTGCGCCATATTGACTGGAACCAAGCTGCAAACGTCGAGGTCCTAATACAACCACTGATCATATACAGTGAGACACACATAACAAGCACATGTTTAAAAATGTGCCTTACACTATACCGCATGGAGAAGTTCGTAGCATGAAATTCAAGCAATAGATTAATTTTAGACTCTCGGCGCACAACACATCACTGTCGCTGTGATATCTCTTTCCGGAGAGATACTGCTTTAGATAGATAGAAACCTAAACACACGATAGTCACACAGGTTCAGGCCTAGAGAGCATGGGAGGTGCTCGACAATTGGTACTTTAATTCACGTATTTTGGCCATTGGAACGTGTGAGCGGGCGTATTGTCGTCCCAAAACAGCACATACCTCTTCTGTACCGCAAGCCGTAGTGATGTGATGCGTTCCTTCAGCTCGTCCAAAAGTGCAGTGCAGTACTCCACAGTTACCGTTTTTTCTATAGAGAGATCGTCACTTAATAGAATCTCTTTTACATCCCAACAAGTGGCTAAAATCTTTCCGGTGGAGATGTGGCTCATTGCCCCGATGGAAAGCCTTTCGCCGCGTGCGGTCCACTTCCTGGGGGCATCTCCCATTCGGGTGCTTCGCCGGCGGTTACGAATCGGAGTTCAAATTTCTTTCCGAAATTGACATGCGTGTCAAATTTTGCTCAATTATTAGCTTATTCGGCAGCCACTTTATTTGAATTTTCAATCATGCATAAATGCTGATGCAACATTTGCTGTATTGCACCATAGCGAATTTCCCTCCAGTCCGTTTCGCGCAGCTTCAATCGGCGGTTAGTCATTAAGCGTTTGTAGACTTTTAGCAAAGTTTTTTCTCATCGGAAGCTTCTTGGGCCGTCTAGAACGTGGAGCGTCCTCAGTGGCCATTGTACCTCTTACGAATGAGGCTATCTATTTGGCAGTGGCACTGCACGATGGTGCATTAGCTCTGTAAACTGCACCTGATTTTGCTTTAATTTCCTTTGCAGTTAAACCGTCAAAAATTATTACAGTACGACATGCGATCTGCTCTACTGTTAATGGGTGGTCTGACATGTTACAGTAGCACGATCTGGTACAAGCGCAATTCGAAACCAATTCACAGAATACATATTTTTGTTTCCGAAGAACGTCTCTCTCTCAGGGCGCTGTAGTCGGCATGAGCGAGAGAGAGTTTGCGCTCTTGTTTTATTCGTATGACCAGATAACGCAATAGCATCAAGAAAGTCACTGTGATGGTGCACTGGAAAGGGTCTGCGAGTTGTATGTGATAAATCGTGGAATCGAACTTTACATCACACATGTTGGGGATATACGCAGAAATTTGTCTAGGTAACCCCCTGCATTAAATAAAAGTCCTAGTTAGTGGTAAAATTAGTTATTGTTATATTGCAAAATTATTGTTAAAACATTTATCTGTAGGTACCTGGCAACTGGTGTACCAAAGTCTACTCTAATTGCGGCTATGTTATTTGAGTGTCCGTCCATTTCACACTTCATTCTAGCTATGAATGTTTGTCTTCCGTTGCTGTTTTTAAACGTCCCTCCCGGGGCTTGTAGTACAGATTAGAATATCCAATTCTTATGCTTTGTACTATCCCCCACACACTCCCAAAGGGGTGCTTATAAGAACCGTAGGCAGTCCAATTTTTGGGTGCGATTGTTATGGCTGGTATATATATATATATATATATATATATATATATATATATATATATATATATACGCATGCTAATTTCAACATTTCGGTTTTTGCGTATATTGTATATATATATATATATATATACAATTCGCCTTTCGACAATTATAAATACAGTATTCCCGTGTCCTGAACGTCCACTGATTGAGGAGTATAATGAGCTACTCACAGGGCTCCTTCTGTCCTGTGTGCCGCCACAGCATGCAAGACGAGGAACGCCATGGTGGACACCACAATGCTCCAGTGCGAAAGCTATTCAGTTCCAAGCAAGAGACCTCGCACGTATGCGACCAGAAATGTGCTCGCTTTACGCAGCATCTAAAGCGTTATATAGACGAACGCTCAAAGAGGCCAAACTCCAATACGAAATACGGAAGGAGGACAAACTACTATCGAAGGCTCATGAACAACCGCACGTATGGCTCAAGACTACAAAGCAACTACGAGCACCATGCCCAGTAGACCGTGGAACCCTACGAGCACACTTCCAAAACATCCTGGGGGACAAGGACACAATTCCGCGAGAGCCGCCAACCTACACAAGCGTCTGGTCTGAAGAAGATACCCAGTGGAGGGAATACCTGGGGCGAGAATTTGATATTCAAGAGGTGACGGAGGCAATCCATAGCCTAAGGAAAAATAAGTCGCCTGGGCCGGACAATATACGGAATGAACACATTCAGGAGGCCATGGTGCTTGCACCATGTTGGACCACGCTGTTCAACGAATGCATGCGTAGAGGAAAGATCCCATCAAGTTGGCGACAGTGCCTTCTGACTCTCATCTCCAAAGGCAAGGGCACACCCCACTGATCCTGCCTCATGGAGAGGTATAGCAAAGAAAAGCTGCATTTACAAGTTACTGGCCAGTTTGTTGGTACGGAGACTGACACCTTACATTGCCCACAAAGACGCACTGCCAGACGAGGCAGCATGGTTTCCGGCCACATAGATCAACACTATCAGCTTGTACAACACTCCTCAAGGATATCGACAGCACCCTCTCACGAAAAGGTCAATTTTTGTACAGTGTGTTCGTTGATTTCCGAGCAGCCTTTGACTCGGGTTCGAGGTGCATAGTTCTTAACAAATTCGCTGAACTTGGTGTTCCAGCACCAATCGTAGGACTTCTCCAGGATGTCCTCCAAACAAATCAAGTCGTCATAGATGATGGAGTCACAGAGCATCCGCCACTGGTGCAAACTAATAGGGTTCACACAAGGAGACAATCTGAGCCCGCTGATGTTTACACTTCTAATAGCGGACCTGCCACCCAAAATCAAGAAACGACACCCCACGGTCGATATAATTATGTACGCGGACGACCTGGTGATTTACAGCCGGAGTAGATTTCACCTTCAACAAGCATTGGCAACCCTCTCTTCATATATTGCCGACGTTGGACTGGAAATCAACGCCCAAAAGACTGAGGCGATGAAATTTAGACGTGGCGGTAGAATAGCAGAAGGAGACACTTTAAGGCTAAACGGTCATGTTTTGAGCTATGTTAATAGATTCACATACTTAGGCGTGACACTGACGCCCAGTGGCAAAACGTTTGGTGTACATATAGAACAGCGAGTAGCAAAGGCACTGGTGGCCGCAACAATGATAGCACAGCCGCAAAAACTGTCACTCAGCACGGCACTGGCTTTGTTTAATATGAAAATAGCACCAACTGCATCTTATGGAATAGAACTGCTCTGGGAGAAACTGAGCACAGCACACCTCGCGTTGTTAGATAGTACTAAACCTGCATTTCTAAAAAGGGTCTTGGGCCTGCACTGCTCAACGCGAAATCGTTTGGTCTATCTTCTTACAGGTACTCCGCTGTTTGTCGAACAGTTAAAGTCGCAGTTTAAGTTCCCAGAGACGCCGGCCTATCGTGAATTTATTAGGCTGTATGATGAAAAGATGGCAGACGTTGATCCCGATTTTTATAACACAAGAGCAATGACAAACACTGAGTGGAAGGGGGTGTGCCGAAATACTCGTCATACGGTTGTAAGATATGCGGTTCACGGGTTCCACCATGCAATATGTAGAACAGAAGGATATCATGACCTAATGATCTTTGTATATGCAAATATTGTGGCTTATCATGTTCAAGATACCACGCTGGTCAATGTACGAAAATGACATCGATAACAAGTCTGAATATGATCTCATAGGATGGATTGTGGATATAATGTTCTTATAATATATATTTGTAATGTGCAATACCTAACCAAGGTGACAATAAACGATTGAGAACTTATATATATATATATATATACAAAATGTAGAAATGATCATGCGTATGAGGGCAAATAATATAAAAAGGAAAATAACTCTATTCTAAACACATCTTATAATTCCTATGCCGGTAACGTGCCTATACGAAAGGGAAACTACGAAAATAGCCCGAGCGATTGTCATGCTAGTATACTTAACTACACGCCTAACTTCGGCGTAGATTATCTCAGGCGTTTTGGGCCTACCCCTTGGACGAATAATAATCTTAAAGATAGCATCGAAACGTGATAAAAACTGTGACAACATGTTCAAATATCTTACCCACGCAAGTCTGAATAATGCGGCATGGTTTAAACGCTTCATATTTTCATGCGTAAAGACCGTATCAAATGAGCAGTCGGGTCTTTCTTTCTCTTGACAGATAGTTTTTATTCTGGATAGTGTCTGCATGCATATATATATATATATATATATATATATAATTATACATCACAAACTAAACTAAAATAATTATAGTGGATAGAAGTGTAGTTAACTTTGTACAAATTCACCTCCACTCCACGTAATTTCCTAATAAACACCTCAACCACGGCACCGTTTTAAATATATATATGTATACTAATAGGCGTATATAGTAATACGAGAATTAATGTTCACAAATCACCGCAAGGGATGTCCAGTGCCGATTATGTATATTATTTTTGTATACAACCGTACAAGGAAAATGAAGCGCAGCTAGTGCCGGCTTAGGAAGAGAGCCACAATGCGCGAAGATTCGGGTGGCCGAAGGTGGAGACCGCCATGTTATGGAACAGGTCTCTTACGAGACATTCGTTTCCAGTGCAACGGGAATACAGCCCAATGTTTGATACCTTCTCCCCCATTTTTTGTATAAATAGAAGAACTTTTGCGTCACTGTCACTTGCATCGCAATAAAACACCCGTTTCGACAAGTTTGTGTCCCCCTAGTGTATGTGTATATGATGGCATGTCACCGTGGATTCGTTAGCCAAACATGTTAGGTTTCCCACAATTTGTAGCCACAATCTACTTGAATAATGAGCGCGGGAATGCATTTTCGTCTACGCGGAGTCTAGCGTCCTGTCGCTCTGGAACTAGTTACCCCCAATACTGGCTGTCTTAGTCTTGTGTAGTCGAGGCTGGAGTAGCCGGTGTGGAACCCCCAGAAGAAGGTGTCGGTTGTGCTTGTTGTTGTTGCTGCTGCTGCTGTGGTTGTTGTTGTTGTTGTAACGGCGGTTGTTGCTGTGGTTGCGTTTGTTGTTGCTGCGGTTGTTGTTGTTGCTGCGGTTGCTGCGGCTGCGGTTGTTGTTGATGCTGCGGCTGCGGTTGTGGTTGTTCTTGTTGCTGTGGTCGTTGCTGTGCTGACGGTGGTGGTGGTTGTGGGGCATTGCTGCTCGCGGACTGGTTAACGGGAGTACCCTGTTGGCCCTGCAAAGGGCCCGGTGGTCCGGCAGCGGCGCTCAACGCTGTTGCGGCCCCAGAAGCCGGCCCGGGACTGATGCCGTTCGGGCCGCTGCCACCAACCGAATTCGCCGACCCGGTTGTAGTGGTGGACGACGACGACGACGTCAACACTCGGCAATCTGGCGGGGGGCCACCCACTTGTCTGCTCGGCTGTGGGCCGTTGGGCCCGGAGGCTGCGCCCGAAGCGGCCGCCGGTCCTACTCCGGGTGCGCTGTTCTGACTCTGCTGCGCCATCATCATGGCGTGCGCCTGCTGGCGCGCACGGAACTCAGCCGCTCGCAGCTGCTCGAGGTGGAACTGCTGTCGCTCCTGAATCAGCTGCTGCCGTTGATACTCGAGCGTCTCGCGCTCCTTGTCCATGATCGCCTCGAGCTCCTCAAAGTGTCGAAGCTTGATCTCAAGTTTCTTCATCTGCGTCTCGACCAGCAGCGCCACGAGCGACTTGATCTTGCGCTCCTCGACCGCGGCTAAGTGTTTCGCCTTGACAGCCGCTGCGCCGAGCGCGGCGGCGGCAGCGGCCGAGAGCTGAGCGTCGGCCTGTAAACGTAAATTATTATTATTATTATTATTATTTGTTTAGTTTTTTTTTATTATTATTATTGTCGCTCTGGATATGAATAGCAAGCGCCTTGCTGTGTTCCACTGGCAACGAATACGACCCGAAAGTTAAAAACATTTTGGCACATTGGTTCCTTGAATGTCAATCCGAATATGTGATCTATATCGACATTCGGTAAAAACTATAATATATAATGAACACAAAAACTATAATATATAATGAACACAAAAAATAATAATATAGAATGAACACAAAAAAACAATAATATATAATAAACACAAAAAAACGTAAGTAAACATATAGAGTAATCTGAGCTGTACCTTCAGTTTTTCCTTTTGGGCTTTCTTGCGTTCGTCGTCATCGTCACTTGTGTCCTCCTTCTCAGACGGAGCGGTGCTAACGGCTCCATCGGCATTGTTGGTCTCCCGCTTTTCGGACGTATCCATGGCCTCGTCGTCCTTTGTAGTCGCAGTAGGTGCTGCTGATGACGACTCCTTAGTGGTAGCATCCTTTTCAGTGCCAGCTATACCACTACGCTCGAGCTCGCTATCGGCCACGGGCTCCTTATTATCTGCGACAGCCTTGTCGATGACGTTATTAAGATGCTGCTCCACGAGTGATGACGGAACCTGGCGCGGCAAAATGACAACAGTGGTGAGTGAGTTTGAGCAGTCAGTGAAGTATAGACAGATAGGAAAACATCAAACATACAACGGTTACCGAGAAACACCAAACATACACACACAGATACAGGGATCGGTCAGCAGAAATATCACTTGTCGCCAATAGGCGCTTCTCCCGCACCTGTCTCCAACAGCAACTAACACAGTTCGACAGCAAACAACATATGGGCGGCTGAGATTAGCTAAATACACTTACCTCGTCCTTAATCTTAGCGAATTCTTCCATAGCAGCCTTTGCAGCGGAGCTGGCGACACGTGGATCAACAACCGATGCCAAAAAGGCAACAGTTGACATAATCGGGTTGCCGGCCTGCAACAATCATGATTATGGAATTTTGAGCTTTGACATCGAAGTGGACACATCCTAAATCGGATAGATCCACTTGCATATATATATATATATATATATATATATATCCATATATATGCAGGCATACCATTGAGGTGTATGTTAACAAATTCCGTCGACCGCAATAAATTTATACCGCACCAATTGAAGTGAAACACTAGTTTAGTGCGTTTGTCATTTGCTGGGCCTTCCCGAGCTCTTGGACATCGACTAGCAGACGTTTTAACATCGTGGCCTTTTGTACCACGGTCGAAGACTTCATTAGGAAAATAGCCTATTTTTTTGCCGGCCGATCACTGACAGCTACGAACTGTATTTCGAACTAAGCGCCCTTTGTTTCTCAGAGCCTCTTTCGTGAATCTGCTACCACCGCTACAGCGCCTCCTTGTCATCTCGTCCCTTATCCCTCATATTTACTCTAAGGCAGTCATCACCAAAAAAGCTAGAGACCCCGGGTACAAATAACCGCACAACTTCCCACTGAAGTACATCACTACAATAATACGAGCTACGTTAAATAATGAGAAATATGGACACTTACTTTGGAAAGGGGATTGGTTGGTAGGCCAGCGGGCCAAGGGCGCCACCGTCGTCTCCCTCTAGATAGGGATCCTCAATGGGAAGTCGAAGGAACTGCAAGATGCATTCATCCTGCGTACGGCTGCCGACGTGTTCGCAAACCTGTAAAAGTTCAGAGGGCAATGGCGAATGAAAATGTTAATTGGAGCAATCTCTCTGTGAATGCAATGAGTGATATTAAGTGAAGTGTAAGACAAGTATAATGCATAACAAACCAAACTTTAAAAATATGAATAGGAGGTGATTGATAGCCGCATTGTAAGTAGATCGCATGCAGTTTTGTTATGAATAAATTCAGATTGCAGGTCTGCTCGCATGCGTATTGTTAGCAAAATCTAAGCTTAGCCGACAACGAGGAACCAAATCGCCGAATAGAGGTCCTACTGCTACTACCAGAAAGTATAGCTATACTAAGCTAGAGTGCGTGAAATTAGCGGGATACACACAGGGTTACAGTGCTTCTACTCTGCTGTGGGAACGGGAGGTAGAGAGGAGGCAACAGTCGTTTTGTGAGTTGAAGCGTCGTGGTCTAGGGACCTAGGGGCTAGTGACTTTTATGTACCGGGGTGTCGCCGGTTCGATCTCTGTCGTTGATCGAATCTTTTTTGAGCGACGCTCATTGAGAATAGACGATAAACTATACCGTTGAGAGTCAGAGACCATGCTGCCACAAAGACTGTTTGGAAAACCCTAGATATCTCAACATGCCCGGCCCTCTAAGCATTGAAGTTATGCCTCACAGTGAGTTCCAATCCCGTAGAGAGCGCGGGCTGATCTAGAATTATTAGAACAACCTCCTTAAAAATAATGGGTTGAAGCCCCCACAGTACCGGCGTCTACACGTGACGTCGATTTCGTTCATATGTCGGTACGTGCTGCGCAGCGTACTTTCCAGTCACTCACGTACTACAAAAGAGACGAGAGATACATGAATCATTCGAATCGCACCTTGTTCCAGTCATCCTTGTACATCTCGAGTCCCTCAAGCAGCAGCAGCGTCTCCTGCTCGGTCCAGTCACGGTTGGTTTTCTGCTTGGCGAGTGCTGCCTTCTTGGCCGCATTCGAGTACTGGTCGCTCTTGAGGCCGAGCATATCGCCGATCGTCTGGACACCGGCGCCGGCGCCAGCTTCGGTCTTGGCCGCCACCGCATTGGTATCCTTACTGTCTTTGCCGTTGTCCCCGCCGGCGGCGGTGGTTGAGCTCTTGCTGCCGTCTTTGCTGCCGCCCGACGTCGAGTCGTTCGAGTTTTCGTTCTTGATCGCCTCGAGGTTGACCATGAGCGACGACGATGAATTGCTGCCGCTGCCCGGCCCTCCGTTGGCGCCCGGTGTGCCAGCGGCGCCAGCGGTTGCGTTCGACCCGAACGTGGTCGCGCTCTGAGGCTGATTGACGCGTGGTGGATTCAGTGTCTGCAAGCCAGACGGCGTATCGACGAGCACGTGGAAGTGTGCCGTCGACGGCGGACCCATGGGCGTCGGACGCGAATCGGCGTCCACCTGGTAGTTGATCAGGCCCCACTGCTCGAGGAAAGCGTGAACGCGGAGAACGGCGCAAACGTCGCCGGCCAGGTTGCGTCGACAGGCCGTCACCGTCAAGTACTCGGTAGGGTTGAGTCGATACGTGTCGATCATGAAGTTCCTTCACGCGCGAGAGAAAAAAAAGTATAACAATAAATAGAAAAAAACTTGTTCTAAAACCGTAATAAACATTTACAGTGGTATGAGGCAGTAAGCAAAGAGACAAGTGACTATACCATCAAATGGCCATCGAGTGGCCATATCATCTTAGTCAGCGGATAGAACTAACACAGCTTGCCGTGCCTCACGTCCGCGATCACCTCCATCTAACGCGGTGGATTCAGTGTCTATAACTATACGTACCTGTACGCCATGTAGATCTCAGGCGTTTTCGAACGATTTCTGCCGTTGAAAAACTCGGGAAGAGCTCTGCGTTCGATTGCGTGAATCGCTGTATAGTCAAACCATGCAGTGTACGACGGAACAATAATGTGATTTGCTTGCTCCGTTGCAATGTCTTCAGGCATCACCTGGAAAAGGTAGAACGTTGCGTAAATGAGCATGTTATTTAACTAACCCACATCATGCTAGCTTCTTTGCGCAAACCTGCCTTTAACATTATTAACTCGAAAAACGTTAACTCTGCAATTACATTAATGCATATATATATATATATATATATATATATATATATATATATATATATAGGACAAAACAAGCATTCGGTAACTGCCCATTATGAGTCGTGATCGAGCTTGCAACTCATTGCACCAGGATCGCAGGCCAGTTCTACAATACTGTTCAGCAAGATTGACAGACTGTAACGATTACTTAGCATAAGCTTTCCTCCTTAGACTAAATGCCAGAGTTCACAATCATTCAAGCAGACGATCAAAGTATATCTTATTTGGTGCTGCATTTTCACAATTGTTGATTGAAACTAGATATGAAATATGCCGAGGCAGTATTGCTTGTATGTCTTGTAAAGTACTTAGGTAAAACTATATTGAAATCGTTATATATATATATATATATATATAAAGTAACGGAGGTAAGACTCTCGCAATCCTATTCTTCGAAGAATGTAACAACGCCGTCCTGAGCAAATACGACAGGCAGGTTTCTGACTCATCGAGAAGCGAAGACTGAGTGTGTATTCCTAGAACACCTTAAAAGACAAACGCACCTTCTTTTCGGGCACGAGTTCCGCAAGATTCAGACTCTTTGGAGGGAGACCACCATCCTCTACTTTCTCCATGACAGGCTCAGGTGACGGATCCTCCATGTCCTTGGTAAGATCGTCCTTTCGACCACCCTTGCTCTTACGAGCCTTTTTGCCCCCAGGTGGAGACGGACTTCGACCGCGTTTCTTTCCGGCCGGCGCCTTCTTTTTCTTGCCACAAAGGAGCTCGTCAATTGTGAACCTGCAAAATTATCCACATTCAACCATTACTACATTTCGTTTACCTAATATATCCCGCTTACTTATGAACTACCACATGACAAACCATCCATTTCATATGCGTTTACATATCTACCGCAGTCTGCTCTTATTGAAGGCCGAAAAAAACAAAGGCAAACACACGATAAATAATCTATAAATTGAATACACACCATAGCGCCGGACTACCACGCGACAACTTAACAGTCGTCACAGTAAACAAGATATGGAGACCTATATATGCACATATCTAGGGCATATATATCTAGGGCTCTGTATATACGTGACAGCAGACTTTATTTTCTTCAGATTCAGTAGAGAAGTATGAAAAACACAGCATCTACAGTGCGGCAAAGCGAAGAAAACTACAAGTCTGTGCACACCTTCGACGATTCTCCTGTTCTATGTCGTAGTCCTCAGGGTTCATCCATTCGTTATAGGTCTCCGAGTCGATCAGCCATTGCGACGTCACCTAGATAGACAGAAAACGGGTCAACCAGTCCATCGCATCAATTAACAACATCCCCGGCTCAACTAGTAAGTTATTAAGCGCAAGTAGAACCAACAAATATGCAATTACCAGCTAAACCTTGGAGACGATTGCTTCGATAAATTAGAAACGGTAAGCAACTGTGCACCAAATACCATCAAATTGCGTACGATGCCACGTAGAGAAACTAAAAGTACCCAATGAATGCTAATTGTTACCTCATATGGTTGATCATCGACCGGTCTTGGCGACATCTCCATTGATTCGGCTTCAACCTCTGTCCAGTAGTCATAAGAATCCGGAGTCTGGCAGAAATGGACCAGCACCTATGTGTTTAAATACAGTGCAAACGCAATCGCACATTTAGTACACATGCAAACTAGTCTCTGTAGCTCGACGAAAAAGGTCAACGATACGCTTCGTACATAAACCAACGGAAAGCGTAAATATGATATTATTTATGGTTCGTTTCAGTGATCCGACCAATGCGTATGTGCGTATCAAACGAAAGCATTCATTCATATAACGTAACATGCAATCTCCGTCTACTCATCCGCATTGCCTAGTTTAAGTATATCGTGTCGTAGCTTATGATAGAGTAGCAAATAAGTTTAATTATGGAAATATTATTCAAACGAAACAGTATAGGAACCCAGCGAGAGTTATAATATTTAAGTAAAACATTGAATACAGCTACATTGCCTTCTACAATAGCCCTCCTAGGTCCTTTCACTGCCCCGTAAAGCGTAGAAAGACACTTTCAATTTTCATTGCTAACTTTGGTTGAGTTCGCACAATTCTTAAAAAAAATATGTGTACAACAAACCTGGTTATCCTTTCTCTGTGCTGCCCGGACCCAGGTTTCGGACGTATCTTCCGGTTGAGTTGGCGAAGAACTCACTATATGAGTTGCATCATCGGCCGACGCCGTGAGTTCACCACCGAGCTTCCGAACGATTTCCTTTAGTTTGCCATCCTGCAAAAATGCACCAACAGACAGAACATACAGAGTATTGATAACAATCAACATCCATTTTCAGAAGGTATGTGTGGTGCTTATCCAAACAATCTTCGCGGAGAGAAACGGTTGGTGCGAAATGACCGTATGAACTACTCTCGGGTCGTTGGTATGCGGTCACGTCAGTATCAACCGCACAGCAGCATCCCGAGAACCGCTGCGGGCGTTTTCTCTATATGGCGTTCACCTAAAAAAAGCCCCGGCTCAGCTTACTACATAGCTAAAACAATAATATAATTTTCCCGTACGTGTGAGGGGTCTATATACGCCTACTGCCTCAAATGCAAGGAAAGCTGGGGGTTGGGGGGGCAGACCTGAAAGAGCTATCAAGCCTCATGTATTTGCTAGACCAGGGGCCTTGATTCATCTGCGACCAGCACCCAGGGGCCACGATGGCGTCCCAGGACATCTATTGGGACCCCACAGCCGCACCGTCATCTGAGCTTGGAACAAAACCGATTAAATGTCATCAACCTCTATAGTTATGGTGCTGCGGCCGCTAGTCAACAGGTGAATATAAATGCAGTACCTGCTTCAACGTTACGGTTATACCAACCCAACGACGACCCGAAGAGCTTCTACGATAACAACGCAACAGTACGGTTGCTTCGTCCAACCAAGATCGGCGCCCAATCGCGCTGGCTTACTAACCTGCACGTAGACGATGGGCCGATCGAGCAGGCGCTGTGCCTCGAGAGTCCTCTCGGCCATCTGGAAGAACTCGATGTTCTTCTCATGGCGGTTGTTCGAGCCAAAATCGAAGCGACGCCATCCCTGCTCGGCCTTGAACTTATAGGCGGCAGCCAGCAGGTGGCACATGGCTCCACCAGCCTTCAGGTCGAGGAACACCCGGACGGGCAGACGTATCAGGGCTCGAGGCTTCGGTGAGTTCTTGCCTAGAGCATCCTCCTGAAAGAGCAGCGGCCACCATTATTATATTATACGCCTTTAGGCGTACGCACGGCGAGCTGGTCTGCCCCCACGCACATAGGTGAGATACAGATGACATGGAGGTGCACATACTATTCTGTAAACTATATATTCCTAATATCTCAACAAGACTATCCTGCAAACGATATATTCCTATTACCTAACAAGATACCATTTCCATTTGGCTGGTATAGACTTGTCGAAATAAATAACATAGCTGACTTAAAATGCGTTCAAGCTTTGAAAGAAAACACGTTATCGCCTTGCGGCTTTCAACATCGACCAGCTTCTTGACGACCAGCAGTCACTGACAGTAACTAGTTTCGTAGAATCAACCAAAAACACCATTATCACCAGCATCATCATATCAATAATAAGCTGTACAATATATAGGCCGACAGACACAATTATTATACTTACAGGTTGGCAATAGCAACAATGATAATTATTATCACGACAACTAAGAAGATACATCCCTCAAAAATAATTGATGGCCAACTGTTTATTCCGTTTCAGAATGAAAAAAGCTGTATGCGTCTGTCAGTAAAGCACATCATCGTTAGTCATATGTACTATTATAATTATTATTATAAATATGTGTTAGGTGGGAACGTTGTGCCTACGGTAGCGCCAAATCAACTTGATAATCAATTTTACTACAGATGGGTGGGAGCCTTTTGTCAAGATGGTTTGACAAATACAGCGATATTTTTTGCAATCGGCGTGTGTTCTGAACTCTATAGAAGCACCACACAAGACAAAAGACGACAACTGTGGAAGAATCGTAGGAATGTTGTCGAAAAACATATTGTATACAAGTCCTGCTCAAGCATGCCTAAAATGACGTATAATAGAATAGCTGGTATCGATGCCATCCAGCACTGCTCCTGTACTTCACGCATTGATTCTCCAGGCAACGCCGTTCAACACAACAGACCGGAGAGGTTATTTAAACCTTCGGTGGGTGCGTAAGAGCTTCAACGATACATTTGGCCGCAGATATTCCAAAAGTAGCATTGCTACTGCTGTTACAAAGCACTACATAGTTTTTTGAAGTGCAAATACCACAAGTAGAAAACAAATCTAGAGTTGCACAGCGAGTTGTACGGGAGTGCTACGAGGGTACACACCAATAGGACTCCCATTGTAGGGTCCCTTCCTAACTACTGAAACAACAAACATTGATTGGCATTACGTTCGCATTTTAGCCAGATGATGGCAACACAATCAAATAATGAGTAAAGCTTTGTGTGCGCTCGTAACTCATAAATCAAATTCTGACCACTAAACAAAGGAAAGTTATGAACATGTTCGTCGGGTGAGAACAAACAGCAAGCAGAATAATGGGTTTATTATAGCGTTTTAAATTGTTTTCCTGTCGTCGGCAGCAGCGCACGTTCGGCGCTTTTGCGCCGTTGTATACTTGATTGGCCTCTGGTTTGCCCGAGGGTTTCGCCGGTCGCAGCGACGAAACGCCGGATGACATCCATATTCCCTGATCGGCCAATTGTTGTACTATATATATAGTGTATATTTTGATCAGGCTAACACTAACCGATCAGGATATTCGCCCCCCACCCGTCATCATATCATTACGATCAACACACGCATTGTCGTCGTCGTCATCGTTATCAATCGCGATCAACCAGCACACCAACGAACAAACGAATTAACCAATCAAAACTTTAATTAACCAATCCACAGACGGACCAACCTGAAACTGCCACATCTGCACGTAAGCTGGGCGAGACTCTTGGCTGTGGGCGGCTCGGCCTGCGTGTACTTTTTGCACTGCTTGACCAGCCACTGTTTGACGACCTCGAACTGGGACGGTGTCGGCCGACTCGTAGAACTTGACATTGGGCCCGCCATCTTTCCGCACTTGCAGCGACGACGATGACGACGAAGACGACGACATGGTGTCGCTGTAGACTACGAAATGATAAAGGATGGTGATTGGCGGCTGGTGTTCGTCGTTCGTGGGATCTCGTTCAGATCCACGACCAGCCCTGCTTGCGACCTAGTAAGTCACTCGCTGAGCAACAACACCACACGAACGCTGACGCGCTTGAATCAATCAATCAGTCAATCAGTCAGTCACCCGGCACCCGGCTTCGTATCGAGGACGTTGATTCACGACGTCACAGTGCCAATCATACGATCACTCTCTCACTCACTAATCACTCGTGATGATTGAGCGCATGTCACTCGGCTCAGTGTCGGTAATCGAGGATCAGTCTGACAGTCAACAACACAGCCGTGTCGTCGAGTAG
Source organism: Dermanyssus gallinae (assembly GCA_003439945.1). Taxonomy (NCBI): domain Eukaryota; kingdom Metazoa; phylum Arthropoda; class Arachnida; order Mesostigmata; family Dermanyssidae; genus Dermanyssus; species Dermanyssus gallinae. Next base: position 366 of record QVRM01003529.1, on the reverse strand, counting down.
TTAGTTTCAATGTCTCTGTAAATGTGTGAACAACACAACGGTGATTGGTCGCCGGCAGCTGCCGGCAAATTGCTGCTGCTGCTATGGCGCCACCACCGTAAGTTCTCGACGTTTCTCTATATTTGCTTGCTGTTTGTTGTACGGCGACCGAAACTCTCGAAAGCCGCCGGACAAATTCGGCCGGGGTGGCGATGGTGGTAGTGTTTCGACGAACGATTATCGGTCTATCGGCTGCTACCCACACTGAGAACAACTGAAGCGACACCGACCAATGCGACACCGAGATGTGATGAAGAAGAAGAACAAACGATTCAAGATCCACCAGTAGTAGCCGTAGTGGCACAGTGGTAAATCAGCAAACGAAAA
>QVRM01003528.1:0-53122 GCA_003439945.1 Dermanyssus gallinae | reverse complement strand
ATGAAAGAGCATTTGACTCAGTTGACTCTTCTTGTTTAGGATACTATATCGGATACAATGTACTCAAGGCCTAATCTCATTTCATATTTCAGAGAGTTCAGGTTACTAAAAATTGACGATATACCAATTAACTGTTGCATATTTTGCTGGGGCACACCTTCCCTTCCCAGCCTTCCAATGCTATTATATTTCTTTTTAAGTTCTCCTCTACTAGTTCCTCACTTGGTGTCACAATATTGCCAAACATATATCCCGCCTAGCTTCAATAGATTGCGCCGCAAGTAGTTGCGTACCCGTGGGGTCTCATTAAATACTAAATGCGTGTACCAATATATATATATATATATATATATATATATATAAGACTCCGGCTAAACCACACGTTAACTATAAAATGGTGACACAACGACCGCAAAATATTCTGGATAAACGTTTCATGCTAAAGCTGACTCCATGCGAGAGCAACGTTATGTTTTACACTGGGCGTAGAAGCTCTGCGACATTTACTACAGGCACAGGCTTTAATATTTAGACGTACACGCTTTAAAAATGTCATATACATATGCATTTGGTATGTGTTAAAATTGCAAACATTTTAACAGCCGAACGTCGACTTCGACAGATGTGGCTGTTTAGGTGCGTATATACTTAAAAAACGCAAACCGCAAACGTGAGCTTCTTAGGACAACGTCTTTGACAACGTACGACTATTGACGCAGATCACCTGATTTGGCAACTGCTTACCTGTGGAACTTGTTGTCTGGTACATTAAGACATGTGACTATGACACGATAAATTAGACGGGTGGCCGCTGTCACAGCTGGTTTACCAATATTGACGACACATATGTAATATTGACGTTACATGCGCTATGGTGTTGTACGCATACAAGACATCATCCTCATTCGACTGTATGACTGCATGTGACGGGACTGTGCAATTCGAGAGACTATATACTCGTACGAGTATGTCGTTACGTTTGAATGACTTCACAGGCACGTGCGGTTGAATTGAATATCAGTAAATTCGAATTAACATAGCAAAATATTTTTATATATAACTTTGCATTTTAAGATGGTATATAATTATATTATAATCGTCATTACTTTATCAATATTATATATATATAATATATTAATAATATATATATATATATAATATATAGATATATATATATAGATATATATATCTATATATATAGATATATATATAATATATTAATATATAATATATATTCGACTTAATATACGCCATATAGATACAAAAAAAACAGACAAACACTAGGGAGCTACGGAAAATGTTGTAAAACGGAGCCGAGTGGCAGCTCTGAAGAAACTGGTGTTGATATGCGGTTTTATTTTATATATATACATACATAGCGTGCATATATATATTTATATATACATACATAGCGTGCATATATATTATATATACTACATAACGTGCATATATATATATATATATATATATATATATATATATGCACGCAAAGTGCATCTAAGTTTAAGGGCTAAAATAATACCAATGCTAAAATAAAAATAAAATAGCAAACCTGAGTATGTCGAAGCCGTATCCAAAATGGGTCTGCGTACAGTTATTCCCTTTCCGCCCAACGCGCGTAGTAGATCTCATCTAGATCACTACTATTGGGCAAACTTTAAAGTCGCCTTGTCCCCGAAGGGCCAATTCATGAGATGCTGCGAGATATAACGTGATCGATTGTTGAGTACCAAAGCAGTCAGGTGCTGGCAACTTTTTTTGGTTTTTATTTGGTAGGCTCGTTACTGCTAATGCACAAGTCATCTTCGTAGCTGACAACACCAACAACTACACTAGTGTAGTTTCCTGCCGTATGAAAGGCCGCAGACCTTATGCTTATAACCAAGGTTCCTGGGTCCCACCGCCCATTCTGCCTACTCGGCTCTGTGGCTATGGCATTTGAGTTTATCGTGGAGGCACGTCTCCGGGACTTTGCAGAGGGGAGCAACCTACTTACTGTCCGACGTCCAGCTCGGATTCCTTAAAGGCCGTTCAATCATCCGCGCCAGAAAGAAACACTCCGCGAAGTCTCTGCCTAGATGATGAGACGACATCCAATTTCAAAATCGGATGTCAAAAACACTTTTAATATCCTACTGAACACAGTTATTCTGAAGACGTTCCACGGTAAATCCTTTTTAGGTCTCTTTTTACTTACGGAAGTTTTTGTTACGCAATTACGCTTGTTTCAATATGACTGCAGGGGTGTCACAGGGCTTCATGTGTGGCCCCTTGCTATGGATTATAACCTCTGACGACGTGCTGCGGCTGAGGAACCTCCCCTCGGGATTGACTTCTTTGCGTACGCTGACGACCTCGTTCTAACCGTCCAGGCTCGGACCCCAGAGCTGCTATCGAGCCGTAGGAAAGAAGCGTCACATGCTTTTAAGAACATACTTCAACGAAACCGGTACAATCGTCTGCCTGCCCTGAAGTGTACAGTATGCATGTATCCACCTGCGCCACTCCTCGGCCCGCTTGTCCATCATTGCGTTGTGTGCTTGCCTCCCCTCCGCGTTGCCTTTGAATCGTTTTGCGCCTTTTTCCCCGGCTAGGAGGTCTCAAAAAGGCTACGTCGGGATAAAAGCGGCTTTAGGACAGGGCAAATCCTGGTGGCCACGCTGCGCTGTGCCGCAGAGATGGTGAGTCTATTGCGGATGGCTTTTAGGGCTAAATTGGGCATACTGACATTGCGAGAAACGTCTTTGACAACGATGGTCAGAAGCCGCCTCTGGTTTTGGGCGGCTTCATTCACGTGAATACAACGTTCTTTATGTATGGCATCCTGGTAAGGCCTGAAAGGATTACGTCAGATATTTAGAGGACGTTTTATTGAAATCGAGTGGCGCGCAATATTTCGCCGTGCCTTGACAGGAAGGGCGAGGTCCATCGGCGTACGCCACCGTGCCTACCCCGTCAAGCATTCCTTTTAGCCGCATAGCTCCGTAGGTTTTACAGAGCCGGCTCTAGAACAGATCCATGCAAGTTGTCTTGCCAGGTCTTTTGTAAAACGGTGGATAACTCCACCGCGTCGAGACCGGACACCGCAAATTGTGCCAATCCGGGTCGTGAACTATTTTCTGAGGGCTTCTTGCAAAAGATGGCGCGTTGACCACGTGTTACGGACCGGGGCCGGTGTTGGAAGGATTTGTGTGACCAGCGTGACGCCTATGTAGCGGTAATCCCCGATTACTACGACGGGCCCACGGGAATGGGCCGATGTGGCAAGCCTTGCCGGAAAATGCTCGAAATCACACATGTTCTCACACGGGTTTGTTTGGGGAAAAATAGCAGCTGTAAAATACAGCCACCCCAGTGAGCTCCACCCATATAAGGCTCGCTCGTGTCGGACCTCTGTACTCAGATAGCGACAAGCCCACTAGATCGTGGAGGTGCTAACGAACCTGCAGCTCTGCCATGCTGTGCATACTCTTCTGCCGGCGGAGAGTCAAATAAACGTAGGATACAGTCTTTTTATTCTCGCGCCTCTTCCTTTTCTTCGTATCGGTTTGGCTTATCCTTAAGTAGCTTCTGTAGGATGCTCTGTGTTGTCGACGCTTCGCTCAGAAATTATCTGTGGGTTAGGGTGTAGAGACCTTGCTCGCCGCAGGAGCTCCAATGCTTTTTCAGCAGACAGGTTGAATCAAGGCCGTGACCGCCTTCGCCATCTCATTTGATTAACTATTGCAGCTATATATGATATGTTAAATACATGTAAATATCTTATGCATACGTAACGACTCAGCATGCGTATAGATATCAAGATGCCAAATTTCGGCTGAGTGAACATCGATATCATATAGGTGAGGAAATATCTCTCCAGCTGAGCAAAATTTGCCGTCGAGAGATCCGTCGTTAGGCCCTTAAGGCGTAATTATGGGAAGCACCCTACAAACGTTTTGCCTCCACAGACAGTTTTTGTCCGTGGCAATCTTTCGGTCAAATAGGTCAGATTTCGGTCCAACTTTTGGTCAAAAATTTGCGGCGCTTATCGTGTGAGTTCGGTTCAAAGAAGTGAAGAAATTTGGCGATTTTTGAGGAGCCGAACATAAGCAGCATTAGGCGATATTCCAAAACACTGTGTATACCGTAATAACGTCGGTTTCACGACAGATGTAAAGAGACCGATATGACCCTCGTTCGAGAAGGGCTTCGACGCCAATAACAGAAGAAAACGTTATAGAAGTTTGTGTTGCCGCATTTAACCATAGCCGAATTAAGGGAACAGCTTAAACCAGCTGTAAGAGTCTCAACTGATATTTTATGAGTCGGAAGACTGGCAGCGAGATATCGTAATCAACAATCGTCGAATTACTATCAGGCAGAAAGCTGAGAAATGGGAGATGTCTTACGGTTCTCCAAAATGTCAGTTAGACAACTTAAATAGCTTTAGCATTTTATGCGTAAGAAGATTGGCAGCAAAATTCGTTTCAAAGAATATTAAATTTCCAGCAAACGGGCTTGCTTAAAGAGTAGTTAAAAAGGACGAGTCACGGTTATATGGTCACGGTATCGAGACCAAAGTCAATTCTTACAGTGATGCTTCCAAGGTAAGAATCGATCGAAGAAATTTAGACAGTGCAGATATTACGCCAAGGTAATTTTGAATGTGTTTTTTTTGGAAAATCGTATGTGTGCCACCTGGTTTTACGATCAATAAGGAAGTCCATCGCGAAATTGTAAGAGGATTGCGCTAGAACGTCCGACGTAAGGCCTGAACTCTGGGCCAACAACTCTTAGATCCTCCATCGCGACAACGCGCCGGCGCGCACGTTGTTACGAATTTAGGAATATTTGATGAAAAGTTCGATTTTTGTATTTCCGTAACCTCCCAATTCGCCTGATTTGGCTCCATACGACTTTTTTTCTGTTCCCACGGATTAGGACAATTGAAGGGACATCGTTTCGAGTATAGAAGAGATAAAGGCAAATCCGCAGTAGTACCTTACTCGAGTCGTAAACAATCGTTTAAATTTTTTTTGAAGAGTGGGAAAAATGGTGGGACAAGTTCACTGCAGCAGGCGGGAGCTGTTTTGCAAACTTGCAAAAAAAAAATTGGAAGATAAAATGGTTATTCTTTTTTATAAGTATGTATAAGAATTTTCGATTCGCATATATATATATATAGTCATGATTTATTTACTATATAGTACATTATATATGCTACACATATCAGAAGTATTAGCTAAGCCAAAGTGCCATATATATATATACATATATACATTAGCATTTATATTCTTCTGGTTTCATATTGTTGCAGGGTCTCGTGATCTCGGTGTTCGGCCCGTCCATGCTCGACTTGGCCCATCTGTTTCATTCTGACATTGAGCATGTCTCTTACCTCTCTTCGTCTGTCACCATCGGCGCAATGATCGGCTGTGCCAGCTGTAACTATCATAAAAGCCCACACATTATATATGTATACTTAACTAAACACATGTGTAAATATATATATATATATATATATATATATATATATATGTAGTACGCATTGGGAGGGGAAAACTGCATAGCATGAATGTTAAGCCCCATAGGCTTCCTGAGCATGTCTTTATAGAGTAAAGATCGACGGCAAAATAATGTAATAATAGGCGACGAGCAGAGCCATATATATGGGAAGTTGAGTGGAAGTTACAAGTGGTCTAGCCAATTATGGTGGATTGTCCGATGCGTTTTGATCAGCTATTGAGCGCATGTTTCCTGCTTCCCTTTGAGTATCACCGCCGACGTCATTTACATATATACATGCGGGTTGTTCAAATGAAAAGATACAAAACAACACTGTGCGTTTAATCAGAGTCTTTATTCAAAACTAATCACCAGAAGCCTGAGCACATCTGTCCCACTATTTAATAAGCCGAAGGATTCCCCGGTTTTAAAATTTTGCCGGTTGTGACAAGAGCCAGTTGTATACTGTGTTCTTCAAATCGTCGTGTTGAAGTTCCTCCGTTTGAGATGTATTTTAGCAGACCAAACTAATGGAAGTCTCAGGGCAATATAACCAGGCCAAAAGGCGAATGTTTAAGCTGCTCTCACTTGAACTTGGCATAGATTTTGTATAACCCTGAAGTCGTGTGGACGCGCGTTATCGTGGAGCAGAATTGCTCCCTCCGTAACCAGCCTAGACCGTTTCCTCTGAGGGTTTTGATCAGTATCTGAGCTGCCCGGTTTTCCTACGGCTCGAAGTGATGGCACCAGTTCTTTTCGCCGGTAATGATTCGCTCCAAAAAAGCGGAATCTTCATGATACCGAAAAGCGTATTCCAGTGCTTGTCCGTGTGCAGTTCCCGGTTTGCGGTTCGCCGAGCTTCTTCGGAACCCAATGCGCGCACACCTTCCTATTAGCAACCTGTTTTGTGCAATTTTCCGCACTGTTTCAACGCTGGTCCTCACTATCACGGTCGACATTCGCTTTGTCACACGTCGATATTTTCTAAACGGGTCTTGTGTTGTTATCTTGTCGATAAGTTCGGTCATTATTCCCGTGTGTGCCTGGCCTGCTCTCAGGTCGTCACTCTGATGCACCAGGCCTTCACAAAAACGGGCACTCTACTTTCTCACTGTCCTGTCGGATACACAGTCTACCCCGTATATAGCCACCATCTGGCAACAAATATCGGCCGGTTATATACCTTCTGCAGTCAGAAATCTTATAACACCTCGCTGGTCTCCACTCGTAGAATTTTACAATGGGAACGCTATGATATCCCACACACTCTGCCGCGAGCACTTTTGCATCGATATCGAGTGTGTGCCTCAGAGTTAAGAACGACACCCAGCAATATCGAGATATTGAAAACACCACGATCGATTATCGAGTTTATGTAACTTCACGACAGATATTTTGTTACGGCACTACGCGTTTATTTTTGTAATATAACTTCGGGATTTTTAATGCTAAGAGGGTTTTTGAGAATGCGTTATGCAGATACGTCATCAGCGGCCAGCGTGGCTGGTGTGGAGTTAGCAAAACCCGGATTCCTCCCCATCCCCATTTTCGGGAGTACTCGAGATCTGGTACCCAGTTAGCAATGTATATATTTTGTGTTTTGTTGACAGGTACTAAAGGCACATGAAAAAGTGTATTCTCCTTTATTTAATTTAGATCTCTTCTATGCACCTTTTTGCGTGTCAACAGAACACAATACTATCGTTTAACGATATCAAAATGCCGCTTATCTCTAAAATTTAAAATAGTTGAATGAAATCAAAGTTAAGTTCAACAATTGAACTGAAACCTCTCTCTCTCTATATATATATGTATATATATATATATATATATATATATGTATATATATATATATATATATATATATATATATATATATATGAGTTTTATTTACCATTCCTTGATGAATATATTTTGAGTCAGTTGCGCTCGCTGTGTAGTATGTCACACAGCGTGCTGATGAGTATATATAGAATGTCACGTTACATACGACGTGTTTATTCGTCTGCTTTACAAATGAAATGTATTTAACTTATAAAGGTTTAGATGCGACAAACGCGTTGCGTTAAAAAAAAACACGCTAAAGGCTTCCTGGAAGATCTAAATCTGATGTATTTTAACTTTCATTGATAAGTTCTGTTTTCCATAATCCTTAATGCGTTGTTTGTCGACAAAATATTGTAATATGTTAAATAAACATATGATTACTTTACAGAAAGAATGACACTCATTTGTGATCTGCCTCTTTTCTTTGTGCCATTCTTCAAATGTATGCATAAATTACTGATACATGCATGCTATTATTTCTTTGCAGCGGATTGGCTGTATAAGCATTGGAATGAAAAGATATTAGTTGTCGCTTGTGTCCTGCTCAAGGGCATATCGAATGCCCTGGTGCCACAGGTGACTTCTCTTTTCTATGCTCATGTCGTCTCCCTCGTATGCGGAGTTGCTATGGGATGCCTCGAAATCGGTTTGTAGTTTTAACCATATATATGAAAAATTAATTGAGCTATAAGTTAGCTCAAGTTATAATGCAAAAGAAAGAAAAGAAAGCTACAGAACAACAAAAAGCTAAAATGCACAGGGGGCAGCGTGGGTCTCCTTTACCGCAGCTGTAGCCATTAAAAGATGTATTACGGATGCTGCTCGTATATATATATATATATATATAAAACTTGCACAACTGTCGTATGTCTTGCAGGTGTGTACGTTTGGCTGATCAGTCTTTACCCGCCCTCACAGGGCAGTGCCGTGGTGCTACAAACGTATCACCTGATGTTTGGGCTGGGTAGTCTATTTGGCTCTATGCTCGTGCGATACTGCGTCGAGGAGAACAGGTGAGCACGAGACAGGGAAAGCTCATAACACATAAGCTACATGCCGATGTACTCAACGCTCAGCATAGAACCCTGCAATAGAATCTAGTTAACCACTACCAAATGGCATTCCACCGCAAAGGAGGATACCGTTCTTGCTACGTTCGAAAATTAAACGAAGAAACTGTTGTAAGCTAAAGAAGGGGTCTAATGTCGACGTAGCCTGGTTTCAGCTTTGATAAAAAGCTGCGTGTGGACCTGTGTTGCACGTTAGTGACTAAATATACTGATGATTACATTCTAGCAATGCGCTTAATCCTTTACGAAAGCATTTTAGAGGATTTTTAGTTTGAAATTGCAGGCAAGCAATTTTTTATTTATTGTGCAAATTACCTTGGTACGTGCATTAGTCATCTGCACATAAATCAGGTGAGTTTAAATGAAGAGGTGCAAACCGTCGTAACAACCAAACCGGTTGAAATTTGACTATGCCGTCTCGGGGTAACATTGAGAGACATCTAGGGACGCCAATGGGTGGTTCGGCGTTGTTGTACGTATGCGCGGGTCGCTGCCCAGTGCGCGTGAGAACATCATGGCCTTCTGTTCATAGAGGAGCAGCGAAGTGTTATTAGATTTCTGACTGCGAAAACGTTCGACTGACCACTAATCATCGCCGCATGGTGGCCGTATACGACGCAGACTGTGTGTTCGACAAGTAAGTTGAGAAAGTTGAGTACCTGTTTCTGTAAAGGCCGGGAGTGTTTGAGTGACGACCCGATACCAGGCCAGGCAGATACTGTAATCACGGCGGAACTAATCGGCGAGATGAAGGATCTGGTGAGATGTGATCGGCATGACACAATGCGAACCTTTAAAGATGCTAAAAACATTTGCAATGGGGACGCACTGCCGCCTCAATTGGACAGGATACACGACAGAAAGTCTGCTTGTCTCCTCTGTCGTGCGCACAACCACTAAGAATACTCAATTTGCGTCCGTATGTGTCTCATTACGTTTTGCCGTAGCGGCATATTCGAATTTCAACCGGTTTGGTTGTTACGACGTTTCGTATTTTTTCATTTGAACCCACAATGACCCTGATGTGTACCACAATAATCTTCAAATAGACATTTACAGACATATATTTTTATATTTGACAGTGACGTCATAACACTCGGCGTATTTGCATAGGTCCTTGTGTCGTCAATTTTCTAGCCGTGTTAGCATAGTTGTCTAATACGGTGACTAGTTACAAGGGGGGGGGGCTCAGTAGTACTGTAAACTGGTCTAGAATTTGTATTAATGAAATGTCGGTTTGGACTAGAGAGGTGTGAATCCTAATTTACAATTGAGGTCCTCAAACGCTTTTCTTGTTGAAATGTATTTGAGGAGTAAGTAAACTTGTAACTAGCCCACACCACCCTAGAGATATAGCGCAATTGTCAATAGTGGTAAGCATTCCTGCAAAAAAGGATATATATAGTTTTGCTTAGTTTTTGTATTAATACGAACGCAACTGCCACACACACACGAAAGGAGAGCAACCCTGAGGGGTCCGGAAACACCATAGGAGAACAAAACTAGATTTATTGTATATAAACATATATCCAAGTAATATTTCTAGCTTTGCTCTCGTATATATATATATATAACATATATATATATATGTACAGGGTCTCCCAGAATTCGTTCAACAAACTTTGGGGTCTAGTACAACTCGGCGAAAAAATCATTTTTTTCCAATGGAACAAAAGGGCCGAAATGTCTTTTAGAATGAGGCCGAAATTATCAAAAGTGGTTATATCAAGCTTTTTATCCTCCCTTTTTAATATATATTCACTAAATCTGCGATTGCGCTCCCCTCCATCCTATCGACAAACCAATCATACCTGCATGTTTAAAGGAACATATATAGGAAGCATGTATGCGACATACGATTTTAATTATGATTTGTCATACCTAGACTCGCATATATGCACATACGAATGTATATATATATATATATATATATATATATATATATATATATATATATACGTATATTCGAGTATATGTCCCATGTGTTAATTTACGTGGACACAAGCAAAAGAAAAGCTACAGATGATACTCTGTTTGTCGTCCACTTTCGCCGCCAGCCATGTGGTGCTCAAGACTGGACCAACACCAGCTGTACCGGCCGATGCTGTACCCGTGTCTCGCATTGACATCGCTTTTGGCGTGACGGCAGTCCTGGCGGTCGTATTGGCCGCGTCGGTCGTTGTCGGTTATCGACTCGAGGCTCGCTGCGTGGCCGATCGCCACCACGTCGAGCGAAGGCGACGGCGCTCTCAAGACAAACATTCGCCCGCCGCAATGAAGGTTTGTCCAATGAAGGCTTCCCATAGGCGTTGCCTGGCTGGCGTCGATGCTCAAATGGAGAGATGATACTCCATTGTGTCTAGTCAGTCGGATGGCCGCACATCGCTTGACCGACCGCCGCACATAGAGCAGGCTTTATCTGCATTACGTAGTGCTATGTATCGATAGATTAGCATATAACTATACGTGTACAGACACGTGCCTAAGATACTGTCTGTTTTTTTTTTATATAAAATGACTTTAACTATAAATATATATATATATATTTATATATATATATATAATATAAAACGCAAATAATGTAAGGTTCGTCTGGTTTTGTTTGCAGTATATATATATATATATATATATATATATATATATGTATATATTTATATAGTCTATTTGAGTTGTCCTAAGAGACACGTTGTGAAGAAAGAGACGAGTACGTGTTGCATACTGCATATCGCACGCACGTATTTTGCCAGAGGCTGATTCCGATGTGTTTTTCATGTGTTTGCTCGTTTACCGCTTTGATCAGCTGCTGATAGACGAAGTTTCGTCGAACGAGAACTGCTTGGACGGCACGAATAGGTTGGCCAAAAACCGACTGTCAATTTTCTTATCGTTTCTCGTCGGTACGCACTGTTTGATGCTCCTGCTCATTCTGTTGTGCATCTCGCGCTACCTGTCGGTGTACGCCGTTCTTCGCGGCCTCTCGAAAGATCGCAGCATTGTGCTCGTATCAACATTCTTCACCGGCTTCACGCTGAGCCGCCTTGCAAGCATCTACGTCGCGTCCAGGGTTCAGCCCAAGGTAGGCACAACAACAACAACAAAACAACAACAACAACAAAGACAGCAGCAGAAGCTTAGCAAAAGAAAAATAAGTTTGGCAGCAACAGCAATAGCATGAACAACAACGCCAAAAAAAGTACGAAAAGTTAAAAGCGCTGTAGGCAGGCAAACGTTGCAGGATCACGCTCGTACAGCAATACTGAGGCTGTTTGTATTTGTTTTAACGTCGTTTTACTAGATAATGCGTTAAAATGAGTAAAATATTATATGGCATACTCATGCGAAGACATATTATTGTGTAGAACCATAAAAACAACAGCAAAAACAATAACCGCGATATAAAGGCTACCAACGTAAGCATTAGCAGCAGTAACCAATCCCATATGTTAGGCACATGTTAATCCATTTTTCAACCAGGCTCGTGTGCATAGACATGGCCCTTAGTAAGGCCAGTGGTTAGGCTATAGTACGTCACGTATACTTAGTGTCATCCGGTTCGTAGCGGCCATTTATAGCCGAGTGTAGCGTATCGTTATACTTGGAGCTGAATAAACTTGGTAGCGGCAGTCATGCAGAGCAAAGTGGTCGGGGCAGAAACTAAGGACAAAGCCCAGGAAGAAACAAGGCGCAGGAAGAAACAACGCATTCGTAAGCCAGAGTTAACTGTTGGCGAGCAAAAAACAAGTAACTAATAGTTACTACGTCCAAGCCATAATAACGGTGTAATTATAATATGCACAAGGTCTCGTAAGTCGCAAAAGGAAGAACCTACTGTAAGCCGACGCGTAAGGAGCGTCGAAAGCAGAAACTGGTTTATTCTACCAATTAATTAAAACATATTAAATGGTTTATTCTACCAATTACTTAAAACATACGAGCATTGACGGATGACCACACCAGCTTCTCCACTAAGACAATTAGGTACAGCAATAACGACAGCTGTTTCAAACGATCAAAATTATTATATATCTCTGACCAGACTCTTGAGTACTCCGGCAAAATAATGTATACAGGCTCTCTATTTCTCTCTATATTGTTCTACTATTATTATAATTACAACATAGGCATATGCTTTCGGCGACACGGTGCAAAGTCTAGAATACTCGTATAATATCATATGTGTAGGATGCTCCAATGCTACGTACACGGGCTTCTAGCGTTACGAACTCGATGCGACTTTGATGTTGTAATATAAAAAAAATCATTAATACAAAAATTCACTTTAAAAAACAGTTAGGCCTTTTTGCCGGGTAGTTTAAGAGCATTACACAACCCGTCGTCGAAGGATTTCTAACTACCATACTAGGCTTTGATGGCTTTGAGGAGCTGTGCACCTCTGTACAAATGCAAACCACTCATGAGAATAATAAAACCTATCTTTCTATCTATCTATTTAATATCAATTGCTGTCATTTTTATTTATTGTAGAGGTCACCGCCGCAGCTGTTGTTTGTGCCTTAATCCGTAGCGTTTAGGTTGCTGTGTTATTGTTGTTGTTGATGTTTTTTGTTGTTAGTGTTGTTCTCTTTGCGCTGCTATTCTAATTGCTCCGGGGGGTGCTTTTTGTGTCGTTAACATTGGCTGTGTTTCGCACGCAGGCGTTTCTGATCATCACTGATTTTGCGCTTCTGATGGCCGCCGTGGCGTTCTGTGCAACCGACAGTCATTCGGAGAGTGCTCTGCAAGCAACTTCTCTTCTTCTGGGCGCCACATGTGCTCCGGTGTACGCGGCTGGAACCTCGTTCCTCGTCAGCCGACTTCAGCGTCTCACTCACAGAGACACGTCTGTGCTGCACTTCATGTCAAATACCGGCGGTCTCATCCCGCCGTTCGTCATCGGGCCAATCATTGAGAGCACACCCAAGATCTTTCCCGAGGTAGGCTAACGTTGCTCAAAGATATCAATCTATTATTATTATCACCATTAGTACAATTGTGAGGTAAGAACGTTTGACCCAGGTTTCTTATTCTGTCAGCTCGTAGTACCTATGAGAGAAGCCACGGTCCCCCTACATGTTAGAGTTGTAGAGCAAATGCTCAAGGTGCTCTCCCTAAAACCTGGTCAGCACTGTAGTGACTTTGTGTAACCCTGAAGACGTGATGACGCGTGTCTTCATTGTGTGATGTACGCTTTGTCTCTGACTTGAAGTAATAACACCAACCCTTGTCAACGGTGACAATCCGCTTAAAAAATGAGACGGAAACAAGAGATGTAGTGCTACCCCCATCCGGAGTTACTTTTGCAGCTTACTGAGCCTTTTTGGAATCTATCGCCGGTTGAACGTCTTCCGCAGTAAAATTAAGCAGACATTTGATAACACCTCACTGCTCCCTAATTGTCGAATTTTGCAATGGGAACACCATGATGTCCTCACGCCCCACTGCCGTGTTAATTGGATGGAACACATAACTGCCTGTTTCTATCCTCCGTCGTTCGCGTCCGTAGATGTCTCACTACATTATCCCAAAACGGCATGCCCAAATTTCAACCAGTCCGATTGTTACGATGTTTCGCACCTTTTCATGTGAACACACCTTATATTAATATAATTATTTTTATTATTATAGTTAGCCGGAACCAAAACAACGATCTGCATATACATTTGTGTACATGCGTTTTAAAGCAGTGTTAAGTATGGAAATGTTTGGCTCAATGAGAAAATATTGAATATAAATCAATTTGTCATCCAGAAAAGACAGCCTCATTTAATAAATATATATAACCATATCCAACACGTTGTTTGCGATACACAAGTTGCTGACATCTTGGGTTTACCTTCCCTAATAATGTACGCACTTGAATATTTTCGTGTGTATGTATGCATATATATATATATATATATATATGCATCATTTTCATAGGTTGTGTTGGCAAGCAGTTTACTGCTGTTCCTGTTGATGGTCTGCGTAATATCGACGGACAAGTGCAGTGGTGGCGAACGGATCATCGAAGCGGTCATAAGCCACGGCCTGCCCTGCACGGCATCCAAAAAGGCCAGTGGAGAGCCTTCAAAGGAGATCTGATTGCAGGGACAACAACAACAGCAAGAAGCAGAACATGAAGAAGAAGAAAAAGAAGAACATCGCAGCGGCGCTCAAACGATGCAGTAGACCGTTAGATAGTTAACTAGCTAATTAATTAATTAATGACATAAGTTTTCTTTAACGTATTCGTTGCGTTCGCGTACATCCTCAGAAAATTTTCAGCCCGGGGCAGCGACCAACGTCGTCTCTTGCAAAGAAAAGAAATTTGTGTGCATGCGCGCTTGCTATTGTTGTTTGTCATTCATGTCATTGTTTTTCGCTCGCGCTTTTCGTGTCGAGCTACGAATTCGTTTTGGCAGCCGCTCTTCGGCAGTCTACAGCCATAGAGCCGTGTCCGATCGATTAACTAGATTACCAACTAGAATCGAAACGGCCAGGCGAATTGCCTGGGCGGTTCGAGTCTAGTGAAGAGCTGAAGCTGGAGGCAGGCAGATAGATAGATATTTGTCTACTCAGCGTACGACATATGATGTCTGCCAAGAAGATTGCCAGTGAGTGACTGGGAGTGTGTAAGAACGTTTTTCGAACCCCTAGATTAGTTGTTTTCTTACTTTTGAACCTAGGTTACCTTCGAGCCTAGGTTACTTGTTTGTTAGGGCGCGCACGTTGTCATTACCTTCTCCATGGAAGGGTAACTCTATAAGAAGAAGGAGTTTGTACATACGAAGTATTGTTCGTGCGGTGGTGAAGACACTGCCGTCAGTAAGCGTCGTGTGACCAAATGCATCCATCCACCAGGTCTAGGAACCGTTCGTAGACGGACACGGGCGAGTCTACAAGCGACTGCAAAGGACTGACTATCTAGTTAGCTGTTGATTTGCTTGCTGATCGCGTGTAAGCAGTCAAATCGTTCACACTTGGACATGATATTCCCCTTATTCTTTGGCAAAGGAAACGCTAGTCCGCTTAGTTTAGTCGTCGCTCTTTGCACTCAGAGATCAGATATGGTAGGACTGTAGTGTTACAGAAACGTAAACACTAGGCGGTGTCCCGTGGTAAACATTGCGCAGAGCCGTGTCGCCATTTTGGCCTGCGATCGGGAATCTACCAAATCTTGCTGTACTGATTTATCCGCATGTCAGCGGTTCTCAACATTCTCTAGTCTGCGATATAGGCAATTTTGCCTTTGTGATCTTTGCTTGTAAAGAAACAGAACGGTACGAAAGTAGGTGGATAATTTATAAAAGTAGTAATTCTGAAATTCTTCCGTTTCTGTTCTCTTGTTGACCTATTCGCTTATTGCTGCTAATAAATATTTTGAACAAGGAGGCAAAGAAGAAAGGGAAAAGAAAGCGAGAGGAATAGAGAGATTGCCGTGCAATCGTTCAATGACTCGTTGAAGTTTATATATATATATATATATATATTTGCTTGATTTCTTTAACAAACATAATTCCATGACGGCGTATCCCCTGCAGTCAAACGTGAGGCGAACGCATAAACAGGCTGAGCGTTGCCTGAAGTAATCTTGAAGACCCACTCAAACAATTAGGTTTTAGAAGGAAGTCATGCTCGGCTCATTTAAATGTGGTAACCCGATTTTAGGTTAACTAGCACTGATGTACATAAAAAGATTTTTGGACACATGCACATAATGTACATAATGCAAACGAGAATAAAACTGTCTAGATGTACAACGTTATTTGCACATTATTAAAGCATTTTACTAGGTAATAGGTAATTATACGTATCATATATATATATATATATATATATATATGTGTGTTTTACCCCATTACATTTATATATTTATTCAATCCTAAGAATATATAGAAAGGACAGAAACTATCTTAGATTTCGTCTAAAACCTGACGAGTTTACCTATGTTATCCGTTCAAAAAGTACTTTCCATTGTTAGCTACAACCATCCCCCACCTCAGACCAGATGATCGGTTTTTATGGCAAAAAAATCTGGCTTCTGCGTTCCGTAGAATGTCTTAATATATGTGTTTAGTGTTTCTGGTGAAGTAAATTTGTTCCCTGTGAATAGTTCTGTAGACATCGGAAAAGGTGGTGGTCCAACGGTGCAATGACCGGTAAGTACGGTGGATGCGGCAAAATTTGTCAATCAAAGCTTGCTATCTTGGGGTGGCTGAGTAAACTCACGTGCGGCTTTGCGTTTTCTTGGTGGAAGATAATGCCCTTTCTATTCACAAGACTGCGTCTCATCTTATGAAGGGCGGGCCTTCCTTGAGCATAATAGACGTTTCAGAACGGCGTTTACCTGGAAGACTCAAGGTGCCGGAACGGAACTTGGCAAACCAACAAGGCTAGCCTTGACTAACCAACTTGGCACAAAGTCTTTGAGATGCTGTCCTTACGCTCGAATACGCTCCAAGTATTTCAAACAGTTTCTGTAGCAGCAAAGTCATTCTTGAACTAAAAAATGCCACAAGTAACTGTAATTTTCGCTGTCCATTTAGGCAATATTCATATCGCGAAAACAACCAATAAGATAAGTTTACAAAGCTCTCAAAAATTCGACAGTCTTTTGCGCCTAAATAGATATCTGTTCTGTCAACATAGCAGATTTCTCTGGGGCGTGGCGGGCATTTAAAAAAAGCACGTATAAGAAAAGGAAGGAAAGCAAAAAACATGGAATATATATTCCATCAAGCGTGACATGCATAGAGGGAGCTCCGTTGCCGCGAGGCTGGCGGCCGCTGGGGGCTGCGGGAAGCCGTGCCTAGGCTTCTTGAACACGTCCTTTTGCGAGACGTGACTGCCGTTGTCCCTTCAGTCCTGATCGGCCACTTGGGGTTGCTTTCAGAAGCCCACCCCCTAAAAAGTCTTCACCTTGCGCGCGATGGCTAAGGGTACTTTTTCCCGCGACTCGCCCTTGTAGGAGTACTCCTAGCGCTCCATCAGCTTGCGCTGGATGTTCGTGAGCGGGAGGGACGTGAAGTCAACCTCGGTGCTCTTCAGGGCGAGCGTCTCATTAGGCTCCTTGCACTGCAGGTTGAACTGAATGTATAATCGCAGATTTTGTGAATAGCTGCATGCCAATCTGTCGAAATAAACCCGAACGCACTACGAATGTCATCAGTGGTCTATACAGCGTGTCTCGCCCCAGCTCCCATGCTTCCTAGCGGCTCGTGCTGTGCTCCGACATTAAAAGCCTAGCATCTTTTGTGGATATTTTAAGCAACCCTCAGGCCAGCCGTGCGTTACCAATGGCAACACATGAACTGTTTGCGAGGGTTATTGTAAACCGACGCACACGCATTATAATGCAAGTTTTGCTTTTAGAGGGAGGTATGAATGAGGTTGAATTCGAATTAGGCTGGTCCCATAATTGCCGGTACATGGCATGCTAAGAAAAATGTTTTGCTCCAGCTGTTTCTACTATCACGCAGTAGTTGTGTGCACCTTGTCCAAGAAAGTTCAAAAATGCTCGCACAACACAACGACGCCTCAACTCTCAGCCTCCAATGGCAACCGACAGGACCCCGAGAAGCTTCTTCATTCTTACACTACTAATATAACCGGATTGCATCAGCTGTGAGGATAAACTGCCACTAGAACAATATGAGTATTTCAACCACAACGCTGGCCACTAGATGCAGTCAGTTATGTAGTTAGATAGCAGCGTCTGAACAATGAGCACAAGACGCACGCCTATTTTATTAATTAAGAAACAGCTTAGACTTTTAAAACTTACAGCGTTAGAAAGCCAGAAACCATCTTCAAAATGTGCTTCACTTTCTTTAACAGTGTTGTATATTAAATAATAAGTACTTTAAAACGCGATAATTATGGAATGAGAACTGCGTTAGTGAAATTATACGTAAAACAGTTGAAGTTGCCCAAAATGACACTGCAAGCCCATTTAGATTCATACCCGACGGACCTATTGAACTATTACCTCCGCGCAGCCTGAAAGAACGGTATGTTTTGTATGCATTTGAATCCATTGTTCTAAGAAAGACAAGAGGATGCCCTGAATTTCACCTCAATCAAATCTCAACATAGTGCAGAGAACATTGCGTAAACAGCACCACAGCCATGCTTATGAGGACCCGTGGGGGTGCATACACAGATTTTGACCGTACGCTCAACATAGACGGGGAAACATTTGAGTTTATAAATCAGTATGAAAACCTAGGTTTTGTGTTAATATCGCGGCTGTCCCTTTCGAGGCACCTGAATGACACGCAGCGAGAGGCAGCTGCAGCGCTGGATGTGCTAAAGAGCCTGAGAAACGTATAAATGTGTTTGCGTTGACACACCAAACCGTGTTGGCCACATTGCCGGTTCTTCTCTAGCAGTTTTTTAGGTTTTCTTTATATGGCCTACCGTACCGCCACCAAGTTGTGGTAAGCTCTACAAATGTGTGGTGCTATTTTCGCGAAGAAAAGAAAAATAATCGCATTCCGTGGGGTACGCATCTTTTGTAACGTCTTCTGTATATCGTTTGTTAGTTTTAGCTTTCTGTTGGAACTGGTTAATTAGACGAATTCGCGCTTAAAGGTTTTCCCTGAGGTTGAATACGAATACAAATTAGCATAACTACTCATATCGTTATGAAAACGTTCGATGGCCACTCTTTTAGCCACTTGCTGGAAGTTATTTACTATGAGACAGATATATACTTTCTACTGGCCTTGTTCAAACGATTTGTCATCATTCCCCACGACAAGAATGATGATGAGTAGTCAATTGCATTGCTGAGGGGGTTTACACGTGTAGGCCTGATTTGCCTTGTAAGAAAGACACTAGGCAAACGTGCGCCGTATAAAGTGTCGATTGGTTTCAGCGGTTTTCCTCCAGGAGTCGTCTACCCACTCATATGCAGTAGGCATTGACCAGTAGTACTACGACAACCTTCCTCGTACGTTTTCTCTCCAACGTAATGGATTTCATTTCACTCCAGCGTAACGTAAACCGTAGCCTGCAGTTCCCTGTAGAATTCCTCCGCGCAACAATCAGGCCTTAATTCCAGTTAAACCTAGCCGATCATTGTTTGCGGCAAACACCAATGTGTTGCTATCGTGCTTTATCGTTGCTATCTGTGGTATCACCATAGTATCCCCACCTGTAAACAAACAAGATATGCCTGCGGTTGTACCGTTGCTGAACAGCTCACTCAAACTCCTTTATCACATACATTATGTGCACTCACTTGTATCTGGTAATATCTGGTAACATAACCTATCTGCTAAAAGTGTTCAGCCGCGTTTCTACGAATACGAATCGCAGCGAATTCCTTGTCCGTGGCGATCCACGTCTGTCTTGCCGGAGGCCAAATCGGGTCGCGTACAGGTAGATAGTCGGTCTGACATCCGCTCGACAAGTTTGTGACGACCGTTGTTATAAAGGGTACGTTATAAGCACCCCACATGCAATCAAGTGATTTGAAAGAATGGACTAGAAAAAAATCTACTCAAGGAGGATAGGCGGCATTTAAACATACTGAACGTGTTTTATAATGATAAACCACGTTTACAACATGCAGAACTGGGCACATTTATAGCCACAGAGTGCCAGTAGAGGGCTAAACTGTGTGGCTGCTAATGCCAATAGACAGATATTTCGCCAATAAGGGCCAGTCTATGTTCTTACAATGATGCATAATTAGTATATGAACATGGAGTGCATAATATCGATAAGACAGAGCTTTTTGTCGATTCAGCCTATCAGCTGCAATAATAATAATAATAATAATAATAATAATAATAATAATAATAATTTAAAAAGACAATTTATAAGATACTTTGTCGACTAATTCAAAGTGCAATTTCGCTCTAGATGGGATGCCTTTAATCTGTCCGCTGAAAATGTCGTTTGATAAGTAGTAATAATACATTAAATTAGTTAATATTGAGAAATTAAAGAAATATTGTCGCGCATACGTTTGCTTTCCTAAAACGCCACAATACTTGTTTAAGGAGTCACTGTTTTTTACGCAAATTAGCGGCGTGTTTCGCACATACAGCGCCCGATTTCATATATATATAGATTTCAGCATACGTTTTCACATCAGAATGAACGGCTTTAGGAATCTGACTCGCAAATGTGTCGCGCGCACAGATCGCTGTTCAACAACAAATAAAGTAATGGTGACAAACCCGACTCGTTTGGCAGCGTACCCTATCCCGACTCTGACTGAGCTCTTCTATGTCGTGTTCCCATGAATGTTAATCCTACATATTGGCCATTTACGGTTATCTCGATTGCAATTCTAAAATCTGCATACAAATCGATAATATGTCGTCGAAGGCTAAATGTGGTCTATACTATCAAAGCCAAGAACGCTGTCGAATCACAGGAACAGGCTTCTATATAGAAAATATTGTAAAGAGAAAAATTGAAACACGCTATACTTTTACTTATAGATATGTAACAAAGCGTTTTTTAAGGTGTTACTAAAAAAAGCAAAATCAATAGTCACAGAAATAGACTACATTTAAGGGAAGCATAACAGTATAGCGCTTGCGCGTTGCGTTAGATATAGCTGAAGTCACTAGAGCGCAACTACAATATGCAGTAACTGATAACAGTAATGAAACTGATTACGTACTTGTGGATATTTTAAATTTCACAAAACCGTAACTCTATCGAGAGGATGCTTTTTTTTACTAAAAACCAAATAGAGCAAGAAAAAAAAATAGAGGCTGACACATAAAAACATTCCAGGCTATAAGGGGTAAATATCTCGAAAGATCCAAAAAACATTCCGTTTATATATATATATATATAAGTATGTTAGTGTTAGAATTAGTGAATAAACAACTATATGCGTATCAATCAAGCAAAACATAAACAGTTTTCCTTTCCTGACAGTTTATTTGTGTTTATTGTTTTAACAGCAGGCAGCTGTTATTAAGTAGAGCCACAAGTGCTTGTCAACAAGAGGTCACGTGTGTATGTATCTATATATATATATATATATTAACTTGAACATAACGCATGAATTGTAACACATGTTAGTAGTCACGAAACGCTTTTTCTGTTGGTTTAAAGGTAAATAACGGACAGAGAGCTTATGCGTCTGTACCGTGTTGGGAAGGTTGACACCGACCTCGGGTCACGATTGTAGCGCTGTAATGAAACAACAAGTTCTCCGGGCGGCAATACGAGACGTCCATGTCACGTCTCCGCGTTTAGTAACGGAAACTTATCATTGCGCTCTACGCAGGCTTCTCATATGTTGTTGTACGTGATGTCCATTTATACCTAGACCTATTGTCCTATCCCTACTTTTGATGCTTGATTGCTGTGGTTCATAAGGCCGACACACACTCGGCTGCTAGCTTAAAATTCGCTGCAATAATGCTTCTCACAATTGTTGTAGCAGCTATAAATGCGCAGTCGGTCGACCAGTGGCTGAAGTTACGAAGTTACTGGAAACAGGATCAGAGTAATAAAAATATCAAAACGTTCTTTGAAAATCGAAAGGCTCCCTCTGATAGATGGCCACCGCTACAGCACATAATTATCTATTTGTAGTTTATATCGTGCCGACTGATGATTAAGTGGCTGAACGCCAGACTAGACATTTGTCTAGATGAGTCCGAACTTCAAGCCCTAACAATAATAAGGAGATGTTTAAGGATGATATATGTATGTGTATATGTGTATGTGTATATATTTAATGTTTTTAACTTTAAATTTAGGTTTATTCGCGGAGCCGCAATTTCACAATGATTAAGTTTTCCTAATAAATATGTAAAATATGTTAAAGCACCAACATAATATTTTTCATGCCTCAACATGTCTCATTCCTTAATTTGCTCATTCCTTAAATAACTAACTTAATTTGAAGTTACAAGAAATTGCTCCGTTCACATATATGATAAGATTGATAGGTAACTAACTTAGACTAGATGTTGTACGTGTCATTAAATTTTTCACCTCTAAATCTTCTGACGGAGGTCATTACGCGCATTTCATTGCGAAGTTCGGTTCAGATAGTCGCCAAAACGTATTGCTACGGCGCAAGTTGAAAACTGCCCTGAGGGTATAATTCCAAATGACTTCTGCCCGGTGAGTTACACGCTTATTACCCATCCCCCAATTAGAGATACCACAACAAAGAATTGGCACTGATAGCATCTTATACACTCTCAACAGGTATTCCTAGTTCTCTTAATCGACGATTAGGTCCAATTACCGCAAAGCATTTAGCTGAGCGATCAGGCTGAACGTTTATCTAGATTATCTCGAAACTCAAAACCTTAAAAATAATAGAAACTAAAAAAAAAAAATATATATATATACATATATATATATATATATATATATATATATATATATATATATATATATATATATATATGTATAGTCAACGAAACGCGTCACTTACAAACTTCCGAAATAATAAAATATAATTTAACACTATAGCATCTTCTTTAATTTAATAAAAATAGATATTTATGAACGGCGTTAGATACAGATCGTGACGGCATGATCAAGGGGCTAGTAAAGTTTTCGGGCTGACCCTCAGCCAAGATTTAACGTCCACGGAACTGTTTTTCACATTGCTTCATAGACGGACCCCCATAAATACAAATGTGCAGCGGTGGGGTTCGACCCGCGCACCTATGTGTCTCCTCCGGTTGCGAGGCGGAGACTTAATCCACCACGCCACCGGGCTCGACAAGGGGGCTAGTGCGTCGGCTATGTTCGCCGGTTGTCATCAACCGGGTGTCGCTAGTTTAATTTCCGTTTTTTAATTGAATTTTCTTTGAGCGATGCTCATTGAGAATATATTATAAAACGGAAAGTCAGCGGCCATGCCGCCTTAAGGACTGTTGGGTTTATCCTATATCTCTCAACATGTCCGGGGTTCGTGTATTGAATATATGGCTCACGGCGATTCCAAGCCCGTAAAGATCGCAGGATGATCTTTGGAAATCACCTTTCAATCAACTTTTGAAGAATTGTAAAAAATACAGATCGCACGCCAACCTTTAACGTCCCTGCTTCTGTAAATATGGGATTCTATGAGAATCAGACATCGGGGACAGGATAAAACGGCTTACGGTAATCGAACCACTATCAACATATATATATATATATATATATATATATATATATATATATATATATATATATATAATATATAGAGAGGGAGAGAGAGATTTTTTCTTATTTTACTCCACGCTAAAGGCGGGGTTCAGTGTAGGGATCCGTTGATCTCTGGACGGTTCTTGGACCAGGGCCGCATTGCCCGATGCACGTCCAGCGACAGGCGCTGTCTGAGGAAATCGCCTGCTCTCCGATCTCCGCTGACTAGAATCAGCCGCTTCCCGACATCATGCCGCAAGCCGCAAGTGGACCGGTCCGCCCCCTAAGTAGGGAAAACCCGTACGAGTACCCGATGTTCTGGTGCTTCTTTGCCTCACCTTGCCGGCCTTGGTCAAAGATGAAGCATGATGGACCCGGGCCGCGTTGAGCTATACGCCCCTTTAGAGAAAACTACCCTATTAGCTGGCCCTGTCAGCGTCCGTGGCGCCTCCAAAAATGAGGGAGCAGTATTTTGCCCTTCCTGTGCAGTAGTTCGGTACGGCCCCCTCGTGACCCTCTCCGTCGCCGTGCATATCCCATGCGGCGGTGTACAACAAACAAAATCGACTTACACTGTGCCGCCTTGAGAGCAACAGGATCATCGGCATGAGATCCCGCTCATTATCTCAATATCACTACCTCATTAAACAAAGAGTGGCTGAGTACATGATATAAACATACACACAGTACTGACGGGCAGTACTTATGAAGTAAACTAGTTCATAGGAAGATACGGGAATATGAAATCGAAAGGGGCTGGAATAGAATGGTTATACGATTGTACAAGAAGCAACTGGCTGTTGGCGGATGCGAGAGCACCTAGGTTAGACACGAGGGCACAACGGGCCTGCTACGAGAGAGAGAGAAATGAACCGGTAGAACATCTAATAAGGCAGCGATTAGGAGGTACCAGGAATTTAGAATTAGGGGAGACCTTAGGATTAGGCAAACATGCAGAAAAGAAACAGGTCAAAGCTACAAAGCAGAGGCTATCCTGATGGTAAGTGCGAGAAAAACGAGGGAGTGCAACATAGGTAATTACTAGCTGCAACGTTATGCGTCTCTAATATAAAAATGTGATACGTGTACACACACTTAACAAGCGAATAAACACTTAATCAATTAGAAATCGAGGCAGAGTAAGGGACGAACAAACACAAGGAAGGTCAATAGATAAGAAGAGAGTGATATATATATATATATATATATATATATATAAACCAGGACCATTATATCATCCCTTGCCACAGCGGCCAGCCTAAGATTTTGTATGTTCTCCAAAGTGTCTAAGGTTGCAGCCTCTAAGCAGGTGTGTTATTCTCTTTAGAGACTAGACTCTCCCTCAGCGCCTACTGCGCTACAGTCTGCTGTCGATGGCATCTGCCGCTGGTGCATCGACAACGGGATGGAGCTATCCGATTCGAAATGCTTCGTTTTGAAACATGGCTTCTTCGATCTGAAGTATCAGCTTAACGGGACAAAATTGCCCACCGCTAATGTTGCGCGGGACCTCGGTGTAAAAATATCAACGGATCTTACATTTTCTGCACATTTAAGAGAGCTAGTCAAATCAACATCTATACTTGTAAACATGCTGTTCCGTTGTTTTATCATCAAGGATCCAAATGTCTATATTCGTCTGTTTATATTGTTCGCCCGTCCGGAGCCCATGCTTGTGCAAGCACATAGCCATGATCGAAGGTGTTCAGAGAAGATTTATAAAAAGCTCTGTAGAAGATGTGACATCGAGCCGAATGCTGTAAATCTTCCGTCGCTGTCGATTTTACTGAAGAACAACGACACGCGAGTGCAAGCTTGCGCTTATTCTAGTCTATTCTTTGCTGGAAAGCAAGATCTACTAAGTGCAGGCGCGGACCGAGCAGAAAGCATGCTTTTAGGTTAGCAGATGCTAACAATTGCGGAAAATACTCTGGCGTTGATTATCCGCATGCATTTTGTTCGTTGGCGTTTGCTACTATGGGATGTGCCCTTACACTCAAGCTAATTCAACTTGTGGGTCAAATACTTGGCCTTTCGACGGGAGACTTGAGAGGATCCCAATCCTTGCGTCACAGGCTGTGGGTGGGTATTCAACCAGGAATCTGTTCGGGGCACATCGTTAAACTGGGTTAACCCAGGGTTAGGAAACAAAAGAGAAAAATCACACGTTTGCGCGGAGACAATTGTTTACTCCAAAAAGCTAACATAGTAAAGTTGTTAAAATATATATATATATATATATATATATATATATAAATATATATAACTAAACGACACGTACTAACAGTGGAGGAGGATGGTAGGAACCCATTCTGCCCCTTCTCGTCGTCTTTCATTGGCCTCTCGTCTCCTCGAATCAAATCGATCCGATTCGAATGTAACTGCTGAAGTCGAAAGGCCACAGCCGTTAAGCCAAGCAAATAGGCAAGCATAGGCTGTAGGACAGCTGTACAATCGAATAGTAGTAGTTGTTCTTGCTGTCGCTGCTGTGACTGCTGCAGCTTTTCGAACGGTGGTATCAGATCGAGCTATGGTGGATGAGCGAAGACCGGCGGCCCATTGCGCCATGACGTGTAGTTATTGTGGTAGGACAATGACAAGCTGATGAAGATGGTCATAAAGATTGTGATGATGATGATGATATTAATACTATTACTAATAATAATGATGATTTTGTTGCAGGCGTACCAGCATTGACGCTGATTGTAATGAGCAGCCTGCATATGTCTTAGGCAGCAGCCATCAGCCTCGCCTCGGGTTGGATGGATAACTGCGAGTTACCACCACCTCAAAGTTCACAATGTCATCATCGTCGTCGTCGTCGCCGTGTTTGTTGTTGTCGTCGTCTTGTCGACGGACTGATCTACCTCGCTGTTGCAAATACGTATATCGGGGTGGTGCGTAACTTGGTAACATCAGCTGACAGCAAACGCCTCTCTCGTTGCCTCTCGCTATGGCCGGCGTCATTATTGTTGTTGTTGTTGTTCTTCTTCTTGTTGTTGTGTTATTATTTAGGTCGTTGATGTTGTTATTATATTTGTTAAGATTGTTATCTCGGTTGTTGTTGTTGTTGTTGTTGTTGTTGTTTTTGTGTTATAATATTGGTTTTTGTTACTATTTTGACTGCTGATGTTGGTATTATTTTGGTTTTTGTTGTTACTTTGATCATTGGTGTTGTTGTTGCTATTGCTGTGGCTTCTATTGTTGTTGTTGTTGTTGCTACTGCTGTGGCTCTGATTGTTGTTGTTGTTGTTATTGTTGTTGTTGTTGTTGATGATGATGATGATGTCGATGATATTGTTGTTGTTGTTGCTGTTGTTGATGATGATGTCGATGATATTGTTGTTGTTGGTGTTGTTGTTGTTGTTGTTGCTACTGCTGTGTCTCCTATTGTTGTCGGTGGTGGTAGTGGTGTTGTTGTTGATGATGTCGATGTTGTTGTTGTCGTCGTCGTCGTCGTCGTCGCTGTCGACTTCCATCAGCTCCTCCTCGGGGTTGATTGCAACTATCGACAGCAACGAAGCCGTCGTCGCCGCCGCTGCTAGCCGAACAAACGGCAACAACAATCAGCACTAGCGAGGGCAGTCGAAGTGGCGGCTATAGTAGTCGAGTTTACCCATAGTAGCATCGTGGCGGGCGTGGCCCTCCAACACCGTTGTATGCGTGTCTCCATTGGTTTAACGGGCAGTGGCCGCGAGCGTCGACCAACGAAAAAAACGCCGACTGCTAGCTTGACTAAGATCTCGTTGTCGTCTCCCTCTGGAGCGAAGGCGGCTATGACGGTGGCACCATCACCACCATGACGACGACGACGACGACGATGGCGACAATAACAACAACAACAACATCAACAACCATAGACTACGTGGTGGACGTCGTCGTCATTTACTATAGCATGTAACTTGTCCTCAAGAACGTATCCGATGCCCGCTAAACAACGACCGGAACAACAGCAACATTAAAAAACGACCATCGCAACAACAAATACTACTGCAACTGCAGACGGCAGTAGCCGCTAGCTCATCAACAGCTACAAAAATCAACAATTACTCCTAGCATAGTAATCGCGGCAAGAGCTGTCGAAATAAGAGCATAATATCGACAACAATATGGACAACAAAAACAGCAGCAGCAACAACAACAACTTCAACAAACAACAACAACAACTACGGCGTCAGCAACAATAACAACGGCATGGACGGCTAGGAGGACGACAAGTCTAACAACGACCAACGATTGGCATCGCTAGACCGTGGTCGTCGAAACGGGTCGTAGAGGCCGCGTTCAGACTTGTTGCAGGAGTAGGCTAGCATTCGCGACCTAGGTGTCGTTAGCTATCTCGGTCGATCGGTCGGCGTCATTGGCCAGCCACGCAAGGAGTCGTGAGAGTCTGCAGCTGGTGTGAGCTGGCTGTCTCGATACGGTAAACGAATAACACGAACGACGAACGCGTCAAGGGAGAGACAGACAAGAGTAGTAACAACGACAACAGCAGCAGAACAACAACGGCAGCAGCAGCAACAACAACAACGGCAGCCATAGCAATAACAACAACAACAAACATCAACAACAAAAACAACAACAATGACAGCAGCAGCAATAACAACAACAATCACAAACAACAACGGCAGCAACAACAAAAACAACAACAACAACAACAAACAACAACGGCAGCAACAACAAAAACAACAACAACGACAGCATCAGCAGAAACAACAACAGCAATAGCCAAAACATTCAGAACAACATCTAGAGCAACATCTACAACTACATCATCAGCAGCATCAGTAGCAATAGCAACAGTAACAGCAAGACTAGTGAGAGAAAGACACACAGAGTTAGACGTGTGAGAAACGTAGAGAAAGAGCGAAGGAGGAGGCAAAAATAACACGAGAAAGAGAGGCGGGGGGGGAGAGGAAGAGAGAGAGCGAGAGAGAGAGAGACGTTAGAGATGAGACGGGGGAACAGCGGGGAAAGTGTGCAAAAGTGTGAGCGAAAGAGATGCTGGAGCTCTTGGTGCTGCGCCACGACTACGATTTGCCCGACCACGACAGCTGACCTTAGCTAAGATCGTCGATGTCGATTTGCGAAGAAGCAACAGTAGCAACACCAGCAGCAGCAGCAACAACAACAACAGACGAGTCCACATACTGGTAGACAAGGTGGTTGGTTCTCCGGCGGGAGAACGGTTTCTGCTTCCGCTCGTACGAGCCGCCAACCAACCAACCCCGTTTAACAGCCGTAGCCGCCGCAGAGACAGCAGGATCTATCTGTCATCAGAACATCTCAGCTGTTCCTCCACCATCATCTTGCCGCCATCAACGACATCATCAAGCTCACCATCATCAGCATAATCATCATCATCATCATCTTCAGCTTACGCGCTTCGAGCATCATCATCTTCGTCATCGGCTTCGTCACTTCGTCACTAAGCGCTGTTTTCTCACACCTCACTCACGCGCCTCTCAACACAACTGCCATTAAAGTTCTGTTGCTTTACACGTGAATAATCATCCAGTTCTACTAGAACGAAACACCTACTCCTTCTACTAATACGGAATAGACACCGTTTCTGCTAGGATTCGTGCTACGAATTATTCGCCGAAGGACGTCGACACGGCTGCAGGCCAGTAGAGCTTTGTCTTTGTCGTTACTACTACACTTCTGCTGTTGTTACCATTGTTGCTGTTGCTGCTGTTACGATTGTTGCTGTTGCCGCTGTTGTTGTCACGGAGATAGCTATTCCAACAAGCAGCGGCAGCATCTGTGTCACTGCTGAAAGCAAAAGACCTTAACGACTGCATAGCGAACGTATACGCCCTACCAAGGCCGTGCGCGAGCAGGAATCTGGTACCATTGTCATTGCCACAACCGACCTTCCTATCATCACCACCACCACCCACCACCTTTGAGCTTATCATGGTCCCGGGGTGATGAGAAGTTCTGCTGAAACCAAGGCTCATACTCGAAAGCTTCCTACATTTTTAGACGCAGAAGAAGAAGAAGAAAGAGAAGGCGAATGTAAAGAACGAGAATAAGAAGCGATGCGACGACTACAATTCAAACAATAGCGCGTCGACGAAGTTGTGACTTCACGTAGGGAACTGCGAGGTGCTGCAACATCAGCTTCATTCTTAGGGTCATTGTGCAATTTGTTCCCGCCTGTCCTGCTTTCCTTCTCTAGAGGCCGGCATCTCTTAGAGCAACGAGTGCAAACAGAACGGACACACTAAACATATCTTCGCACGAACGTTACATGAGCAAACCCACTATAGTGGGTAAGCCGCTCTTACCCACTCACCGAGCGATCATCTGTTCGTCCGTCCATCCGACCAACTGAACGAACCAATAATAGCCTGATACGACCTCCATCCATAGCTCAAGTGTGTGCGGCAACAACAGCAACATACGATGGATGATCAACATCGAGGAAGGCTACCGCCGCCAGCGAATAATGGTGGCGGGGGGGCCGTCAGCGGTGAGCGCCGACGAGCGGTTCCATCGGCTTGTTCTCCTGGGTCCATCTCGTGCCGGCAAGACGTCACTGGTTCGCCGTATACTCTACGACGTGTTCGAGCCAGACTACAGGCCGACTGTCGAAGAGTTCCACAAGAGGGTTTTCCGCGTCAAAGGTGAGCGCGCCGCCAAACAAGCCCTCTAAACATAACCACTCTTCCAAGCAAGGAGCAACACCGAAAGCGGCACCGGCCGTATGAGTGCTTGTTGTTGTTGTTGTTGCTGTTTTCATACCAACGTCTACCTTCTATGAACAGTCGTTATTTTTGTTACATCGTTGTTGCTGTTTTTGTTGTTGTTGTTGTTGCTGTTGTGATGTATTTCGCTCCAGTCGTTGCTGATGCCGCTGTGTTGTTGTTGTCATTCGTACTGGTATCGTCAACATTAATATTTCTCAAATGGATATAACATTTGTACCCTTCAAGTTAAGTTTGCAGGACGGGATATCCAGAGTATTTACTTAATTGCTGATTAATGAACTTCTAGGCTATTTAATTTACTGCTGATAATTAAATATCTATGCTGTCTAATTTGCAGCCAACAAATGAAGGTCCATGCTAGCTATTTTACCGCTAATAAATGAACGCTTAGGCTATGTTGATTACAGCTATAAATGAAACAGACACGATGAGGTTAACTAGGGTGCTAAGTGGAGTAATTTTTTTCTCAGAGAGAATCAATATGGGTTCTCTTTTGGCTTTAGGATACTTAGATTCACATGCGTATCGGCTTTAGGATACTTAGATTCACATGCGTATATAAGGCCACAGACGCTTGTATGTATAATACAAGCGTATCATAAACCGGTTTTAACGCTCATAAACCGGTTCCTACGTTCACCTGGAGAGTGCCACCTCGGTGTCGATTACGCCTTTACGTACACACACTCACTCTAAACAATCGTCAACCCTTTGTGGCTCGACTTTGTGCATCACGACTTCGAGTCAGACTGTCTGCTATCCGTGGCTGAAAGGGCCTGTTTCAACGTTCACCATGGTCTACTGCTGCTGGTGTTTACAACCGCTACTTTGCCTCGTAGAAGTCGTAGTTAGTAGCAATAGTGACCAATGAACAAACGACTACGGTACAGAAGAACACGGGTAATAGGAGTTAGCAAAGGTAGCTTTTTTTTGTGGAGAAGGTATTAGAAACAGTAACGCACTATCGCTTCGAGTCTCTCGCTCTCTCAAGCAGTGTGGGACTCGACCCCAACGGTTGGGTTATACTTCGTTGAGACCCATCCCCACTAAACGCACCTCCCCCCTTAAGCTTCACTCTCTGATAGCCCACATTTTCATAGGACAGTACTATGAACTAGCGAATGTAGTGGCTATCGACCTAGTATGCCTATTAAGCCAAACCAGCAGGGACTCACAGATTGATTCCACAAAGGTGGGCATTAATCAGTCGGGTTGGAGGTTAGTGGCAGTCACATAAACATTTCTTTTGAACTGACTCTCAGCCAACATTTAAAGTCCACGGGACTGCCTTTGCACTGCTTCGTAAGACAGACTCCATAGATACAAATGTGCAACAGTGGGACTCCAACCCGTGTGCCTATGTGTCTTCTCCGGTCGCGAGCCGCACGCGAATGCATCACGCCACCGGGCAGTGGCAGTGAACTGACCTCATTAACTAATCCTCGAATGGACCGCTGACAAAATGACAATAGGAATTTCATCGCTATTTGATGGTATATGTCCTGCCCTCATCGTGCCTTTTCCTCCCTTCCTATAAACCGGTTAATAGAACCAAGGGGGTGTTACTATTGGAGGAATTTACATATCTGATCAACTTTCTGTTTGCGAGAAAGGTGCCCGCAGCATCGCGCGCATCACAAAGGGACACGCTAGAAAGAGAGTCATTTTTACTCTCGCTGTTAACTTAGAAATACATATAGTGTATAGTTTGTATACTAGTTGGGCCATATTTATGAACTGAGGAGGAACATAGCATAATGAAATCAACCTTAACTTTAGCGCCAAGTAGTGCACATGTCAAATGCGGTTTGAGTGGGCTTCGTAGTGAGAAGAGTGCTGGGCCTGGTGGCGTCCTTCACAAGCGCAGAATGCGGACAGAACTCCGAAGCTTCTCCGAAGATGCTTAGTCCAACATCGACGCACTGGCCCAGTAGTAGTTTAGCAAACGTTTCAGTTCATTAGCTTTCGTTGTGCAGATTGCAAAAAAGATTTGGCCCTGCAGAATTCGCCTAGTGGTTGGCGAGCAGTACGATTAAGATCAAACACAAGATGAGGAAGAAATAAATTATTAGAGAGTAGAGTCGTTAATTGCTTTATGTATTTCGTCCTGTGCATTTAGATCAACGCAACGCATTTCCGCAGATATATTATATGAAGGGTAATTTGTCGCTCCCTAAGATGCGGAACCTGAGCCTCAGACTCTAAAGGCATCTCTATTTCGGCTTTTTGCATAGGCACAACTTAGGTAAACTTTAAAAAAATAACTTTATTACGCTATGTTTGCCAAAAACCGCCAGAAGTCGTTACATCAATCCTATTTGAGACATACCCCTGATAGTCGTCGTTTTATCGAAGCGGTTAGATGTACAGCATCGTGAGAACTCTGAGCAGGACTCGGATGAACTAACAGACTGTATATACGTAATATATGATTTTCGGCACTACCCACTCCTCTTGTTGGAACTTTTAGGCCATGCAAACTCGCCATACGAGATCGCATTTGCTCAGCAATGCCCTGGCGAAAACCGCCAATAGATAACGATTAAATAAAGTGATTTTCAGCGACTGAAGGTGCGAGACGAGTGTCACTAGCCATCTTACCTGACGCTTGCTCGTTCGGGCCAAGCGTAATTCGACTTTTGCTTTAGTGACGTGGATTATTTACTTTATAATCGATTGTAGTCGTACCTGATGAAACCGGGCAGGCCACTAACTAAATGATGAAATTTTACAGGATTACTGATATTGTTTTGCTATACACTTGCTTTCTGTAAGCGCTGATTGTGTTCTCGGAACTCATCATTTTTTTAAATACTGAATATTTTT
Organism: Dermanyssus gallinae; assembly: GCA_003439945.1. Classification (NCBI taxonomy): domain Eukaryota; kingdom Metazoa; phylum Arthropoda; class Arachnida; order Mesostigmata; family Dermanyssidae; genus Dermanyssus; species Dermanyssus gallinae. The sequence goes on along the minus strand of QVRM01003528.1, from coordinate 20,085 downwards.
AACATAACTTTAAACAGTCCTGCTCGCCAGACATTTCCGAGTTTTCCGAGGTAAATATATCTTGGCACGGCATCGAAGACTTCATTATGTGATGCGCCAAATGTGGCTCCAAAATTTGATATTATGGTCTTTTGCCAGTTTACTAAACGGCTGTAGCGTGACTAAATTAGAGAATGATCGCGCAAAAAGGACGGAACAGTAAACCGCGTTTCGTTTTTGGCGTCACCCTCTGGGGACACTGCATCGACTTTAGAGGTCTACACCCCTCCCAAGACGTTACCTAAAGCCTCCCTAAAAGCCAGAGGTTTCGTGCGGGTATATGTGCGCGTGGTGGGTCGAAACAGGCTGTTCATTCTCATTGAGGACGCATCGCAGCCACATGTGATCGCGTAGTACGTCAGCGTACCGTGTCCGTCTTAGCCAGTCGGCCTTTTCTCTGTCACCTGCCAGTCGCTAATAATTGTCCTTCAATAAGCCTATTCTGTTCGTTGATGTTTACTGTTTAATAGTGAAAATCGCTGACATTTGCAGTTTGCAGTACTATTTCGGCATCAACAACTGCAGCTCTATAGGTAAATTTTTTTTTCAGATTTTCCGTAAAGCACTTGCCCGTGTATGGTTTTATAAACCCTAGCAATCATGCCGGGCGACATGTAGGGTACATGTGGAGTACAAAAGTCATAAAGTCATAAAGTTCAGGTAGAGTTTCAAAGGGTAGTGCCTCCACGAACTGTATTTGTATTACTATTGCGAACTTGGCTACATACACTAAGCCTGCTCGGTGCCATCAGAAATGAAAATTCTAATTGGGGCTGGAGTACCTCTTCTGGCATTTGTTACTCTTAATTTGCCGAGCTAAAGCAAGTTTCTGCCAATGCAAATTTGAGACAGGCAGGAAATTGTATTCTGGCAAACATTGTCCTTGGCCTTTCTCTTTTGAGGGAAGGCAAACGCTCTTGTGAACTTTGTGCAGTGGTGCAGTGTAGCAGGGTCATTGGCGTAACTTTTGGCCTGCAGCTCAAGCAGTGAGAAGTCAGTGGCGCTTCTCCTCTTGAAAGGGAAACAGGCTATATTGTTGTTGTCTTCCTAAATATTGTATATATGTATGTATATGCATATACACATATAGGTGTAAGATGAGGGACTTAGAGAGAGCCATTAGGATGCAAATCTGCAGCAAAGCATCACCGTTTCAGCTGACCATCGACGAATCAAATATTTTAGACGATGCCAGACTAACGACACTGGCTCCCGTGTCTCTCTTCGACACGAACCTTAAGCAAATTCATACGGCATGCACTTGGCAAGCACACCTTGTCATTAATGCGGCTTTCAAAAAGTCGGGGGCTCTTCAGAGAGATTAGTCCAACGTCCCCTGAATGGATTGTCAAGGTAATTGGACTTCTGAGGGAATGACAGATCAAAACAGAAATTCCTTTCGTTTCTGATATTCTTCTTCGACAAAGCTCCCCGTCACCTACTAGTCGATTCATTTCGACATGCTGGGGTGGGTGGTTCTTTTCTACGAGTGCTCTCCAGCTTCTTTGCTAAAGACCGCCTTGAAGTACACGTAAGGGGCGAGGACACCTTGCAGCTGAGTCAAAACGTAGGGACCCCTCAAGGGGACCCTCTCAGTTGCCTGGCATTCTCCTTGCTCATCGCAGACCTAGCCCGCCACGTGCAGGAGGAGTTTAGCGGTAGGAGAGAGGAGTTTAGAAACGCCGTCGTCGTCATGTATGCGGATGACATCGTAGTGGCCCACCGGGACCGCGGTGCCATTCGTCGAATTGTCGGCGACGTAGAAAGTTACCTTCACCGTAAGGGTTTTCAAATAAATTCGCAGAAGACGAAAGCCATGAAGTTTCGCCGTGGGGGTCGATTGGCTGCCGCAGACATAATACCCTGTTGTGGCCAACCGCTGGAGTTTGTCAACTCCTTCCCGTATTTGGGTCTGAGACTACACTATACGGGAACGACCTTTTCTCAGCACATCGGCGACAGGTGTCGGGCGGCTATTGCCTCTATTCACACAGAGGTGAGAGACTCTTGACGATTGTCTTTGAGTGCGGCCGTGCGTCTTTTTGAGGTTAAGATTGTGCCAATGTTGAGCCACAGCTTTGGCAGGGTGTGGGACCATCTCTCAGCGGCAAATTTTGCGCACCTAGAGAGATGTTTCACAATATAGATGAAGCGGGTTCTTTGCTTGCCGCGGACGGCAAGAAGCCGCTTCGTGTACCTGCTGGCGAGTTGCGGGCCGGCAGTGGAAACAATCAGAGTCAGGCTTAGGTCACCTATTACAGGACCACTTCAGCAATTTTTGTTGGAGTGGCAGGGAAAAGTGACCGAGGCCTCGGCAGAGGTTGCGCAGTTGGATGTGTACCTCGCCAGGGAGCTTTGGGATGAAATGGGATGCACTAGCCGGCACGTGTACACAAGGTACATTGTGCATGGCTATCATCACTTGGTATGTTCGACCCAAGGATTTCACAAAGTTAGCGATCAATGTCGTTGCCGGTTCTGCTTGCAGATATGCGCAAAATACCACATAGCGAGCTGCCAGACCCATTGGCGGTCTTTGCACTTTTTTGCCCGGTGGGACAGTCGCTAAAGTGTTCAAATTGTATATAATGAACTGTATTGTAATTATGTAACTTCTTGAAATGCAATGTGATTGCGAAATAACCAAACAGATATATGATATTCTGCGGAGCGTTGTGATAGAGACCGTGTCTATACGTGCCATAATTAAAAATGCGCTAAATATGGCCTTTTCCTACAACGATAGCATTACCCACTGATATCTATCTACGACCGAACCCGAAGGGGTAAAAAGTATATATAAAAGTGTGTATACGAAAGTACATTTCCATATACGAACCCTCCTTGCACATGGCGATCAGTGCATATGGCGATGGACCATAACCAGACAAAAAGTGGTATACAAACCTGAATAGGACGATATACACGTGAATACTGTAATTGGTGGCGTAAATAACCTATGCAACAATTTAGTTAGGCAAATTAAAACCACCAATGGAGGTTCTCGGGTGGTTAGTGTTATTCGGGGGGTTCATGCTATTGAAAGCTTTCAAAGCTAGCGCCTTGCAGTGCTATCCACGGTTAGTGCAAAGAATTTTTTCTATATTAAAAAAGAAATAATAATAATAATAATATTTGAACAGTCTAATACGGAATATGTAAGCCAAGTCAATTGGCAATTTAGCCATGAGCAATTTAATGTCGATACAAAGCTATTTTGAGACAATTGCATATTATCAAAAATCGTTGTATTTATTTTGGGCAACAATATTAAGGCAAGTCTACAAGTCGTAATAAGAATCTCTTTAAAAAAGGAGTATGCATTGCAGCCCATGATTTACCGGATGGGTCGACGAAGATAGACGGGCGCTCTAGTATGAAGAGTCCTGAGCGGATCCCGGGTGCAACACGTAAAGATCATGGTTACACTGGGAGTTGAACCCGCGACTGCTTGCGTTGGAGTCACCAGCCATCTTCCCCTCTACACACATACATAAAAAAAACTCGAGAGATATAACTACTTGTAACGTGTATATTAAAATACTTATACAGTTTGATACACTGTAGCCATTTACGTATATTGTCTAGGAACACTAATTAAACGCTCTTTCTAACTCGTTTGTTCGTTATTGCCCTTCCCTTACCCATCCTCACAACAGATGCCAAAGATCCAGCGACAGGTTTGTTTAAAATCGTTCTCTCTCTCTCGCTCTATATATATATATATATATATATATAAATGTTTCATACCATATACATGTCCTTTTAATACAGCTGCGCATGTTGCGTCCTTCAAGTTAGAATTACAACACTGGAATGTTACGGTTTCCTGCAGTTAAAGCGTACAAGCCTAGTGAGAAGTTTCTTTAGCGTTAAGTCTAAGAGAATAATAATAATAATAATAATAATAATAATAATAATAATAATAATATTAAGCTCGCACGGAGCTCATCATTATGCATGATGACTTCCGACCGACACGAAAAGATGCCCTTAGGTTATGTTACTCATTTTAAGCCGTTGGGGCTTTCTGTTACGATGAGCCCTCGGCGTCTAGTTCAGACGAGAGGTAGTGGCGGCTGCCAAGCAGAGAAGCAGAACGAACGTTTCACTGTGTTAGTTGTGTGGGTCACTATAGTTAATAGTGCGTTTCACTATAGTTAATTGTGCGACAAAACAACAAAGCGTAGCATCGTCTTAAAACACTTGGACGACTTGAACACCGTACCAGATTGCACGAATCTTGAACAAAACGACGGCGCCTAGCTAAGAGCATGCTTAACGCGTGCGAGTCTGAGTTGCGTATATTCATTGGCGAAACTTCACCAAGAAGTTATCACGAACACCATACCCATACAGATGCAATGCCATCACATAACAGGCACGCAGCACTAGAATGCACAGCAACAAATATTCCGATCAATGGGAGGTAGTTGAGCGTGCATCAGCTAGTGTGACGCCAGCCAGTAGATGCTGGTGCCAGGTTCCGGGACGCGGTAGCGAAGATGGGTTTCGACGGCGCTATGATAAGTAAGACTACGTCTTATGATAGGTTTATGCTTGCTGTACATGCATAGCAAACATAAACTTCGTCATTCGAGGGCTTGGCCTTGGCTGACTGTAAGCGATGATAATGATGATGTGACATCTCCAGAGCTGATCCTCAATCTCGAAATCATCGACACCTCCGGCTCACCGGACTTCCCCGCAATGAAACAGCTTGCACTTCAGAAAGGTGAGTCCTTAACCGTATTCGAGCACCGCCGATAGGGGCGTGAACGCGGGGAATGTGATACACGTTCGTTCGGAGACAATTCATTAATCTGAAGATTCTAATGAGGTACTAGACAACCGAATAACGGGAATATCAATCCAACAGCAACTCGTATGCCTAGAACTGTGTTAGTTATTACAAAGCATGTAAAATTAATCCGAGCTTCATGCGTTCAGAATTGGTGGCGTCATGTTGTTTGGTTACTACGGGATCACTGCTGGTACCCAAGTAAGCCGAGTGATTACCTAACTGAAGTAGTTTTTGTAACGCATGCAACAACTATGTTTACTCCAGGTGAGGGCTTTGTGCTGGTGTTCTCGTTCGATCAACCAACTTCGCTAGATGAGGTCGAAGTTCTTCGGGACGCCGTCCGAGCAATGCATCCTGATGCCTTCATCCTCATCGTCGGAAACAAAACAGACCTTCCTGCAGAGGCGACTGTGGTACGTAATTTAGATAAAATTTATATTGACTTTACGTTTATTGCTTGAACGTTGAGCTTCGAAGTAACGTGTCTTGTCAACCGGAGTCGATTGATACGCGGTTCATATTTGTTAGTAAACTTGTAAAATAAAATAAAAAAAGACAAAACGGGGAGACTCAAGCAACAAGAGGTGGGCTTGTCAGTAGATACGTCCATCCACAATAATTGCTAAATATAAAACCAATGCATTTGACGAACACTGCAGATCGGTGCACCGTTTGCATGCCCATATGCCTCGCTCATCTAAGGTACAGCAATGAAGGTGCAGAACCACGATACCTAAAACACATTAGAAAACTGTTGAACGGCTTTTACGAGGAAAGTAAGCATATGGCACACACATTAGACAGGTGGTTGCCTCCGAAAACTTTACCATAAAAGTTGCCGGGAGTGTGGCCGTCGCCCATTTTTCAAACATATGAGTTTAAAATTGTATATACCTGTATATTGTATCTTTGACGTGGTGATATGAATCAACAGATACAGCGGGAACTGGCTGACAATGTCGTGAGCTGTGATTGGGAACTGCCTTTTATCGGCTGTTCCGCGAGAACAGGAAGCGGAGTGACAAGAATTCTCGAGCATATATCAGGTCGGTATATCCCTTTCGGCCCTATAATTACGTGATCAAGAAATTGCGTGTGCTATATTGTGCGATCTTAGCTGGGTCATGATGATCTCTATGTCACTTTTGTAATGCAGCCCGTTTATGAACAAGAAACGACCAATCAGGATATTATTTGTACGGCACTACGATAGTTGCGTTGTGTCAAGTCTGCGCCCTTCATTGAGCACTAGGAAAGCTGTGCCATTAATAATACTAATAATAAAAATATTAATAAGTAATTCATTAATTACATATCGCAACGCCAAGGTTTGTTAAAGACAAAAAGCACTGACTAGAAAATTACAGCTCAAACCAAAGATATCAACCAGCGTGCTAGTTAACACTACACTATAATATAGCGTGATCGCATCACTCACGACCCACTCATCGTCGTTTCACTTCGCAATGAACTTTTCTCATGTAATATGTATTGTGTAATTGGCTCCTTCAAAAGCGTGGATACAGCTTAGACACACGGTGAACCCGTTCGAGTCTACCAACACTCATAAATAGTAGTAGTAGTAGGCTCTCTCTTTCTTGGTCTTGCCTCCTTGCTCTCTCTTTCTCTCTGTGTCTTTATTTTCGTAATGTTATGTGTTCCTATGTGTCTGCCAGCGATATCGTGACTTCTGTGGCTGCTGACGCTGTCGTCACTGTCGTAGTTAGTGGTGGTGATGTTTTTGTTTTCGCTATCGTTGTGTGTCTATGTCGACGTGTATAACAATTATGATCATGTTATATGTGTAATTGCCGGGGGTGTCTGGCAGACGTATGGGGGGTGGAAAGCGCGGGTCCACCGTCGCAGCGTCGTGATTCACGTCGTCTCTCGATGCCGCCCGTGTTCGGAGCCCATGATGGCCGCCGAAGGTAACCTAATTATACGCAAGCATACATCTGCATATATATATATATATATATATATATAATTATATGTTTCAGAAAGTTCTGCTGGCAAACTTATAATAACTTATTTTTGGCCTACGGTGTAATTTTAATCAATCACAATAGGGATATTTACTATCTAATTTTACGGTTACAAGGAAATGTGATTAACTAACTACACTAGGGCTTCTGAGGAGCGCTACCAGTCGAGCTTACCCTTGAGACAGTCCCTCATTGTGCCCAATATTGTTGCCGCTTTGTCGCGCTAAACCGCCAAGGATAGCCGCTGAAGTAGAAAGTCAAGAGCCCTCATGTCCCCTGTCGCCAGTTCGATTTGTTTGCCAATTTTCCGTAGAAGCGACCACGCCTCAGGGCCAGGTTCCCCGAGTGTTTCAAACACTGGCGGCAGGAAAATGAACTTGTTGGCAAGCTGGGCATATTTGTTGGTCTTTAAACGTTCAGCCTTGCGTGCCGCGGAGCCAGCGGCAGATGCACTGGCCTCCAGGTTCGAGGGGGCGAGCGTGTCGGTGATCGTCGCATCCCGAATAAGCGCCTTTTCCCTTTCAAAAGGGGATAAGGATGAGACCGTCCGGTCTCTTTCCGTCGCTTCTTAGAAGGTCGATTGGCTATCGCATGCACGGCATTAAAGCTAACCTCAAGGCCGGGCCCGTAATCTCATTAACCTCATTGTGACGGCTTCGGCGTCCTTGGTTTCTACTACAGGAGAGCCCGTGGGTTCCCTAGATGTCCACCTGTGTCCCGCACAGACAACGGTGCTCCTCAGTCCTCCCACTTCTTCTTCATATAAACTTCGTCTAACGCTTTCTTAATGAGAAAATTTTGTCTATCCGGAACCTCTTGCATTTTGATGCAATAGGTGATCAAAATAGTTTTTGATACTTTTGTTTAAAGTTTTATTTCCTCAGGTATTTCTAAAATGAGCAAAAGCGATGATAATCTAAGTGGCAAGGTACGAAATATGAGGTGGGTGGAACGAGAAGAAAAGCATAATGTGATTTGTAAAGGAATAGGGTTCTCCGCGCTTTTCCAATCCTATCTAAGACTGGGCGACGGCCACAGTTGACAGCTTGAGGAAAGAATGTATCCAGGTGCGACGCCATATGACCTGGGCACGCCGATCCGACCCCGAGGGGGAGGCGCCCTTACGATAGCGTCTCGTACAAGACGATGCGTGCGCTGCTTTACACGAAGATCTCCAAAGAGGATAACGTGGAGCTCACGTACCTGTTGTAGCTCTCTTTTCCTGCAGCTAGCCCCTTTAGATCGAACACTAAACCTGGCTGCCCCGAAGGACGAGGATGAACCTGCAGCGATCACCCAGTAAGAGATTTACGTTGCATCAGAGCTCCTTAAGCAGAGCAAGACTATAGGCGCGGACAGGGTCCTCGTCTCCGAGACCGATTACCTGCTAAAAAATTACGAAACCGGTAGCTGCCGTGACAACGGAGAAGTTTCGTACCGGCGTCTTTCTTGTTGCGTGAACGACGGCAGGCCTAGTTCCCATTCTAAGAGGCACTCACTCTTACATCGCGATATGTCTCCCCGGTTCTCTGGCCGAATATTTAGAGTCCACTATAGAGGCCCGCCTCCGTTTCTTTACTTAGCAGAACGGTTTTTCTCGGATGCTCAATACGGGTTCCAGAGAGGGCGCTCGATGCTCGACAGTCTCGCGTGGAGAATCATACTTGAGGTCCTCCTCAGAGCAAAAGTTCATTTTTACATATGTAGAAATATAACGAACTCTTTACATGACCGCACAAGTCATTCAGTCCCCAAAAAGCACTTTCAATTCATCCCATTCGTATCAAAATTTTCATCCGTGGAAGGCCGACTCGACCGTGGTTGAACCGTCACATCAAAGTCTCCGCCATAAAACCATTCGAACCACCTCATTTTCAGAAACGATCGTGCCCGACAGTTTCACGCTCGTAAACAACACAAACCTTCACCGCCGAGGCAGTCACATTTAGGCTTACGTTGCAAATGGGCCCTCACAGTGCCATTGTTCCTTCATTCACAAAAAACGCAGCATTATTGCATCGATGTTCAGTTGAAACTTATTCGCCAAAACGAAGATAAAGTTAATAGCATACGAGTCATGTTTAGAATACAGGCTCTTCTTTACCAGGACTCGCTGAACACAGTGATTTTTTTTGAGCGGACACTCAGCTTACATTTAGTCTACGGATTTCGTTTCGCATTGCTTCGTAAGACGGGCACCATAAATAAAATATAAATGTGGGACTGCGGGAATCGAACCCGTTCCCCACATGTCGCGTTCGGTCGCAAGGTGCACAGCAAAAGCATAACGCGATCGTCTTGACTGAATACAGTAGAGCTCATTAACAAACAGAACCTTGGGGAATGCCCTATATATATATATATATATATATATATATATATTTATATTGGGCCTGCAGTTGCCGTCAACGTATGTAAGGCGTGCGCGGTGTTCCGCGAGGAGCGTTTTAATATTTCTGTGCGATCAACGATATCTTGCGATTTACAGATCGTCGGTAATGCGCAGCCTGGCAATACGCAAGTCCTGCATGGTACAGTAACTACCAATTCGGCACCGGACCGCGCAAGACCCGCCTTGTCTATCTTCCAGAAGACTGCTGACCTCGCTGCCGTACTGACAGGATTGTTAGGCTAGACATCGCCAAATTTTCGGCATTTTCAGAAGTGTCTAGGCCATGTTCCACTTTACACTAACGACGCTTGAATATGGATACATTTATTACGGCAAAGTGTCAAGATCTTGATATCAAAGCTCGACAGGTTCATGAAAATGGTAACGCTGGTTTAAAGCGAGGTCGACTAAATAAATTGATGTCGGAAAATCATGTCTCGTATTTTGACATAATTTATCAGTATGATATTACGTGCAATCCTCTCATGAGAGCCAGCACTCAGCAACAGAATAGGTTGAGGTGCATTCGAGGTTGATGTGCCCACCTGACTATTTGCTATGCAAACAGATTTTTTAATATGTTTTAATCAAGCCTCCGCTTTAGGATTCATGGAATGTTGAGAGCTTAGGTTATCTAAGAAGTGCTTTAGCAAATCCGTTTGCTTGAGCTAGCGTAATGAAGTTTATTTACGTTGTTCAAAATAGGAGTGAAACACATTTTGCAGTCGTGTTGAGAGACCATCCCGAGCGCAACGGTCTTCAATGAACAAAAAAACTTTCCATCTTTCAACCAGCTTCTTGCAGTTGTTCGCCTGAGGCTTCCAGCCCGGAAAGAAGACATGCGTTTGAGACGTTCGAGGGAACCATATAAACATGTAAAGACCTCGGCGTAATTGATAGCAAATTATCGAACAATTGTGTTGACAAGTAGATATGGGGTGTTGCTAAGTGATAAGGTAACTAAAATCCATGTTTGCAGCGATGTAAATTCCCAGATAACGTAAAAGGGTAGCTGTTGGCGAAATGGTCCCATCAATTGTGCACTCAAATTTAGAACTTCCATGCTTTGGCACTATACAGTTGCAGAGAGCAGTCGTTGCTGAATGTGGTAAAGTGACATTATAACTTCTCTTTATGACGTGTACTAGATCTCTCGGAATGAAAAAATATGCCCGCTGAAATTCATGGATGTTTTATTCTAGAGTGCCCCACCGGGTGTACCCGGTTCACTGCAAAATCCAAACCGGTAAGGCGAGAGGAAATTTGTCGATTTAGCCTGACCAAATGCGGTTTTGCCCACCCTCTTTCTTAAATAAAGAAAAGCCCGCCCTATCCTTCAGCCCCGATGGAAAGCTTTCAAGCTCAAATGAGCGATTTATAATGGTAGTCAGAGGCCCTGCAATTGATCGAAAATGATACCAAGAACCTCCGAAACAGAGACTGCAGAGAGTGAACTTCCATTATCATTTAGAAAGGAAGTTTGTTGATATATATATATATATATATATATATATATAGCTTTACGAGACATTTGCCGACATCTCTGTTTGATTTCCATACAGCTGAACTAAGCACGTTATATGATCTGGTGTTAGCTCGTCCAGTCCTATTGAGCCCACGGGAGAATAGGTATGAAGTGCCTTTGCAGTAACCGGAGAATTATCTAATGGCGGTAGTTGGTGGGACCCTCCTTGCCTGTGGGCTGCAGGAATATGTTGTAGTACCATTTCTAGATGGCAAAATGCTAATCAAACAGCTTTAAATTAGGGACCATGGGATGGCGACTTCTGAAGCCGCGACGAAATCTCAGAACATCACTTATCATATATTCTAGTACACACTTGTACTACGTTCTCCGACAAAGTTCAAATCGTGTATTATAGGTAGGGTTGCTACTATTATTTTCTACTAAAAAGCTATATTGTGCTTCTGAAACGCTTAAAAGTCGCCCATTGCCAGATGTCCTGTAGACTATGTAGTTAGACTAGACACTTCACGGGATGACAGCTGACAATCTTAACTTTTATCGGGGCGGTGAAGCCATAATGCGTTTTACGGATTTTTTTGGTATAACAGGGTCTACCCCTCGTACGCAGCGATATTAGTCTGGAACCAAGTTTCATTTAAACCGACATATTTAAAACATTGTTTATTTTCAAAATTGTGAGTACGGTGCTTGCTTACAGTGTACACTACTACCTAAATGATAAAACACAATTCACGATAAATTATATATATAATCTATCGTAAAACGTGCTTCATCATTTAAGTAGAAATGGATACTGTAAGCAAGCATTGCACTAATTCTGTTTCTTTCTTTCTCTCTCTCTGTGTTTCTATATATATATATATATATAGAGAGAGTAAGAGAGAGAGAGAGTTTCATAATATAGCTGAAAAGCATGATCTGACTCTCTAAACTAATATTAATGACAGAACAGGGCACATTTGAAATGCATTGGCTTTATTCTTTCTATTAATTACTCTTGCGTCGCAAATTATTTACATTGCTATGTACAAAACGACAGTTGATCTCTCCACATTTCCTGGCTATGTCGTTGTCACGAGGTCGTTAGCATCAATGTAGGCGCTCTGAGCCGTACAATGAGCCGCTACGCTTTTATTGGGTGGGGTACAACACTGGGGTGGAGAGGGGGTGCGGGGGGAGAGCGGGGCGATACTTGTCGATATCACCTGTTTTTCTCACACGTTTCGACTCAACAACACCTGGCTATCATCAAAAAGCACACGCTCTCATCACATCTAGCGGTCTGGCGTCACACGCGTTGCTTCTTCTTGGTTTCCTGACTATTTCTCTGAAACTCGCACGCATCCACGCTCGGCAAGGCGCCGGATGGCAACGGTTTTTTCCCCATCTACACTTGATTAGGTGGCCAAGCAACATAGTAGATATACTCAGTTTAAGGATTGAGGGAGAGAGAGAGACTGAGAGATAGAAAGAGAGCCCACTTTGTCGGGACGCTCTGAACAGGACACCCAATGTTCCTTTGGCTAGCGTACAGACGCACCGGCGGGATGGTCACCGTCAATAGGGCGACATTGCCAATTGTGACCTTGACGGCAATTCAAATTTTAATGTCTACACGTACATAAGCACAAACACATTCATCCACACATACACACACACAAATGCACATAGTACATATGACTTTATACGCACATAGATACATATACAGGGGTATTCACAAAATGGGAACAACAACAACAATATTAGGGATAGCAGTGCTGGTACAACAAGATAAAGAGTAACAGCACTATCGCGTTCACTGAAACAGTTTCTCATGGCCTATTTTCATATACAGCTGATATACAGCTTGTAGAGCACCTTCGTTTCATTTGATTCGTTGTGTTTAGGGGTACGCGTTTCTCTCTCATTGAGTTTCGCCTCCGGTTAAATGAGCTACGCTTCGAATCAGCACCGGTGAAACGCCCACTCACTTTGTTCGGGACTCTTTTGTTGTTGCTGGGGAGTCTTAGCTTAGATCGGGCCTTCACTCCCCGCTTGTCTAGCCACCCCTGATTCTGGCAATCTAGCCGTGTTCCAAATAGGCCTATCCACGGTATCGATGCCGCGAAAAGTATAAATAAGACATGTTAATAATTGCCGTCAATCGCCTCGAAGCTAACATGCACGGGTAAGTGCAATAATTTTAATGAATATCACACGTGGCGCTTAAGATTTGTTGAGGTTTGTTTCTTGTAGGGTATTTTTTTAGAAGCACATTTAGGGACCGGCAGAGAGATACAATCGATGCGATTAGCAGTCACATACAATATATGCACACATTTACACACATGCGCACGCACATATATACATACATACACACGGCACCCTGAGTAAGCAACGCAAAAATCCGTGATTGCAAAAAACAAACTACGTCTAACCTTACTGCTTAGAACAGCGTGATTCATATTTAGACCACTTCATACGCCGCCTAAATATGGATTTTATGCTTAGCCGATATGCAATGCTTCGCCTGACTAAACATATATATATATATATATATATATATATAAAACCACAATTCTGCTCATGTGTATATAACTTTCATATGTACCCGTCCGTAGCTCCTTATTTTGGCTGCTCCGAAGATACACTGCTGCACACCAAAACGCTAACCGCATTCTGAACAACACACATTTGCAGGTGACAGGTGCTCCAGAAATGGCAGCAAAAGTATCCGTTAGTTTAGTTAGCACCATATCATTCGATTATCGGTGGACACCAAGTCCAATTGCAAACAGCTGCCCTTGGCTATCAAGAAACAAATTGTAACGTATATATATACAAAACAAAAACTATACCATTACCTACATGTATTTATAAGGCACATAACCCACAGCCGATTGTGTTGTTGTTGTTGATGCAGTCGCCGTTATCGTCACAATGGCGTTGCTGTCGTATGTTCTCGCTGTGGCTGCAAATACCGCCGCCGCCGCCATCGCTGCCTCTGCTACTCTTCGATTCGGTCACCGTGTTCAGTACCTATAGCTAGGTCTTCAGTCTAACTACAGGTAGTCTTCGGCTAGCCAACTACAGGTAGATGGCTGGCCGCGATCACGTCATCTCCCAATTTTCAATGGCCTCATCGCGTCATAATGGTAAGCGCGAGCTCGATGATGACGAAGGGCTGAAGACTAACGCGAGAAAGAGACGAAGTCGATAACGGCATCAACGATGACGACGATGACGACGACGACGACTACAACGACGACGACAAAAATATCACCATGACTATTCAGCGCGAACTCATTGTGGCACTGCGGTATCGAGCTTCGCCTGCGCCGAATGCTTGACACGCGCCGACTTCACAGGGGTGGTAGAGACGGCTTCAGCCGCAGCGGCCGGTTTGGCTCTCGGGGATGATCCTTGAGCCGCCTCAGCGTTGCGCCCATTCGCAGCAGTTGCTGCTGCTGCTGTCGCTGCTGTTCCTCTAGCTGCAGTAGGCTGAGACTCTGGTGAATCGCGTCTGCGTGCAAATCGCGGCACTGGCTTTGGCTCACCGGCAGAGGCCGCTGACTGACCAGACGCCGATACTCCAGGATCAGGTTCCAGACATATTGAGTGGATGTCTTCCGTGCTGACGGGCTCGTACGCCCGATTTAGATGGCCCATCTGAAATTACCGAAGTTCCGCATGGTTAGTGTGTGTGCGTGTGGCAAAAAGCGTGTGAGATACACGCGACAGTTGATTGAGGTTGATTGATTGAGGGCGGGTGAGCGTGAGAGTGATATTCGCTGATGTGCGTCAACAATGTTAGGCTAGCCAATTATTGTTAATGCTATTTGCTGCTTTATAGTGTTGATAGTACGAGGAACGGTTTGACTAAGTGGAGACACGGGTACCAGCTGGACAGTTTTTTTACATATTCAGCTGTACTGTTTCAGATTGTTTTCAACTGGCTATTGGCACCACTAACAGGCGGACTACCGATAGCTTTCTCTGCGATAGTCATACCAGTTTACGTTATACGTAATAATATGTAAGTAGTAACGGCGCCAAATTTTTATATATATATATATATATAATACTGGTCGGCTAGCCCATACCTTTCCAGAGTTATCCTTCGCCGTTGAGGGAAGTGATTCGCTCATGCTCCCGTATGTCGAATCATCGGGACTGACCCGTTTGCCGGCTCGATTGCTTTGGGCGCTCTCGATCGCATCCTCAACTCGAACAACCGTCTCAGAATTGGGCATCTGATTCTTGCTTGTGATCACGTTCATCGGTAACACCTAAATAATTTATGTTTGTTATTATTATCGCGCTAAGACAGGTTAGTTATCGTGCCAAATACTTGTTTCTATATAGTAAAACTCGTTTTGTCAAATGAGACCCGTTTTTCTACGCAGTTAACCTAAATAACTCGTTGAACTTATGAATTCGAAAATTACAACTCAGTGCCCAACGCAATTGCCCCCTGCAGTCATGTTCAAGCAAAGAAACAGGAAAAGAATGAACAAGAATCAAACCGTTCATATTCAAAATTTGTCTAGAATGTGAGTTGGCCTCTACGTGTACTAGGTACCACGCTAGATTCATCTACCGATGCTATCTTATGATGATTACTCAATTGTATGGTGCAACCCAGCAAAAGCTCACCTTATGCAATTCGGACGGCTTAATTTTATTTGCGAGAGGTCCTTGCAAGTTTCCCTTGTGTGGCATCGCGTACTTCAGCTTTTCCCAGAACCACTTTTCGCCCCACTCGAGATAGGTTTTTTGTGCCGAGTAGGAAGCGTAGGTCAGCATCAAGTGTGTCCTTCGGCGGAATTTCATCCTTGATGATGATGATCAGCCGATTGATGCGGTCCTCCATCATTTGTACGTAGGCCGTCCGAAACTCAACCTCGAACCAAAGCGACTTGAGGAAATCCTGCGACAGAACCAGAATAGTCCGACGTGAGTTCTGCACCGAGTTGACGATATTCCACGAGATGTTGTAGCCGGGCAGCCAGTCTCGCTCGTGAATGCACAGCCGGAACAGGTTCTCCGAGCTCTCGTCGCCCTGCGGCTTCTCGAGTTCCTGAAGCAGCGCCATGACGACGTCGCGATCGTTGGACGAGTACGAAACGAACGCATCAAACTTCTTGTCCTCGTCGAGATTACCCTCGTTAAAGAAGCAGACGAACACGTTGTAGAAGTGGATGTACATGTAGGCGATGATCAGCTGCCGATTCCGGTAGTAGAGCGCAATGAGCAGGAGAAGCAGAGCGAACACAATCGCCAGCGCAATCACCGAGGCGCGGTACGCGGACACGTCCGGCGGGCAGAACACGTCATCGGGAATGTCGTTCAACAGCGACACCTCTGTCCCGTTAACGACGTAGACGTTCTTGCAGGCGATCGATCGGTAGTCGGGAATGTTGGCAATGTTTGAGCGGACAAATCTCTTGAAGTCCAACGCGGAGCAGTCGCAGATCCAGGGGTTGTTCGACAGAGTCATCCGAAACGAGGTATTGGCCGTGATCGGCTGAAGCACCTCAAGCCGATTGCCGGTCAGCGACAGCAGCTGAAGACTGGCTGGCGGGTTGATGAACAGCTCGTCTATGTTGTCGATGTTGTTGCCGTCGAGGATCACCTCCTTGAGGTTCTTGTACGACGCCAGCTCGCCGGGATACCGCTTGAGCACGTTGCCCTCAAAGTCGAGATGCGTCACGTTGAACGGCAGTTTCGGAAGGCTCGGCAGACCGAGCTCTCGACAGCGGACGTGCAGCGATGCATCGTGTGCACGTAGGAAGCACTCGCATCCTGGCGGGCAGTCGGTCGTTCGGCACGATAGCATGTCCAGTTTGACCGAGAGCAGAACTTCGTCTCGATCTGCGCACCGGTACTGCTCAGCATGCTCAAACTCGGCTACCTCCGGTTTCATCTCCTTTCGAAGGTAGCGTACAAAGTTGTAGATGTTGCAATCGCATTTAAACAGGTTCTCCCCTACGTCAAAGCGATGCGTTCCCACTGCGGAGTTATACACCGAGTCTTGCTTCGGGTAGCTTTTTGCCAACTCTACACTGATATACTCGAGACGATTGCGTCGCAGAAAAACTTTCGTGTCCATGCTTGCAAATAGTGGAACGGCAAAGAACTGGATTTCATTATCGTCGAGATCGAGTATGGCAAGTTTCGGCAGAGCCTGGAACTGTATATGAGGAAAGGACGCCAGTCGATTTCTAGAAAGGTATACTTCACGTATGGGAGAGCCCGTACTGAACGTCGGAGTATGTCCTCCAAACGAAGTCAACTGATTATCTCTGATGTCAAGTTTTTCGAGCTTCTTCAAGTGATAGAGCGCGTTTTTTTCTATTTTAGAAATACGATTTCGGCTGAGGTCAAGCGTTTGCAGGCTAATGAGGTTCTCAAACGCTCTCGACGATATTTCACTGAGTTGATTATTTCTAAGGTTGAGCTCCTTAAGAGCGTATAGCATCTCGAACTCGTTTTTCAGCGTCTGAATCTTGTTATTCGCAAGAAGAAGACTCTCAAGCTTCGCATTTTCTGCGAAAAAACTTTCGGGCAGCTCCGGTAGAGCGTTCCCCGATAAATCAATAATTTTGATGATTACGGCGCTAGCAAAAAGCTTTTTGGCAGCGAGGTAAAGTTGCACGAGCGTATGAAGGTGGCATTCAAGCGAAACATGCCATCAAACAGGCCATCTGGAAGTGACCCAACGGCGCTTGCCTCGCTAAGGTAGAGCGTTTCCAGCCGTGGAGTTTCGTGAAACAATTTTGCTGGCAACGACTTAAGCTTTCTCCAGGAATTCATGTTGAGGTAGAGTAATGAAGATAGGCCTTCAAAGAGGTCTTCAGGCACTTCGTTTACTTGAGCGGCGGTAAGTTCAAGGACTGTCAAACGTTTCAGGAAGGAGAACGGCTTTGCCTCGAACCGCACGATGGGATTCTTGCCGAGATATAGCGTAGTTAATGACTCCAGCCCAATAAACATATCCGAAGTGACGGTTGTTATGAGATTCATGGATAAGTCAAGGGTTTTGAGCTTCTTCAGAGTCTTGATCGATGATGGCAACCTCTCGAGAGCATTTGACTTCAATCCGAGAACAGTGAGCGAGGCAAAACTATTAAAGAAGTCGTCGCTCAGACCCGTGACCGCAGGCGCTGCCCCCGATGCAGAGGAGGTCACACGTAATTCCGTTAGGGAAGCCGCCACGCCATCGAACACTTTCGTAGATAAAACGCCTTCCACTGTACTCGGCCTATTAAGCTCCAGTCGAGTAATATTTTTAGAATTATTTTCTGCAAAAGGCACGACAAAGAACGCAGAATTAGACAGAATCATATTACACTCTGTGTAACGTGTATTATGATTCACTGACATCTACGTGAGAGGTCAATTATTGTCTAGTTAAAAAATAGATGCGGTTTTCTATAGGCAAGTTCGTAAAGCCCACGTGAAAGGCAACGACTTAACACACATAGACTTTTCTGTTCCTCAAACTCAAATTCAAAAGTCGTATTTTTAGCTCAGCTTCAGACACTTCACGGAGCGTGACACGCGTGTTAAACGCTAATTCGTAAAGAGACTTCTCAACAAATCCAGAGAGCGCACGACCAATTCATAAGGCCCGTAAGTTAAACCTCTTATAAGTTTATATAAAAAAAAAAAAACTATGCAATTTTTCATGTTCCCCTTTCAGATTTTTCTTGAGGTTGTCCTACGCAGACGCACGATATGTTTGTATTAATTAGACCAAGAAAATAAAGCCAGACTAGCATAGATGTTCCTCGTATAACTAGAGAAGTAAAATCAGTATAGCTCACAAACTGAAACATAGATAAAACTTACCGAAAATATGAACAAACTTAAGTCGTCCCGTGGGTACTTCACAGTTTGTGTACCTGACGCTAGCGACGTCCTTGACCCCAAGGTGCATGAAAAGCGCTCGGATGTTTGGTGATGCCGTATTGCACTGAATCTGTAACGAGCACAGGACACAGTAGATCATAATACAATCAAATGTAGGCAGATGTGACTCGTGTCGTTGTCAATTTTGTAACTTCAATTAATTGTACTAAAATTTCACCCCGGACCACCTAATCATTAACCTTCGTTTTCTCAATATGACTCGACTTGACTTAATAGGAAATAAGCTTGTTAAAAATCGTGCGTACAAGAAGCAGACCTACCGAAATGAGCGACTCGTGAGGCCTGCGGGCGTATTCGATTTCGAGTGCGGGTTCTGACTCTTCAAGGCCCATCTTTTGCAGAAAATCTTCTAGACGAAGACGATTAGAGTCTCGACGAGAACGCAGTAAAGTTACCTGTAATGTCCAATTATAAATCGTATACGTGGTGTATGAGCGT
Source organism: Dermanyssus gallinae (assembly GCA_003439945.1). Taxonomy (NCBI): domain Eukaryota; kingdom Metazoa; phylum Arthropoda; class Arachnida; order Mesostigmata; family Dermanyssidae; genus Dermanyssus; species Dermanyssus gallinae. Next base: position 1,024 of record QVRM01003528.1, on the reverse strand, counting down.
TCAGTAATAACAAACTAACAAACAAAGACTCTACGAAAGCACTACTTTGCCGTACGTAACCATATATATATATATATATATATATATATATATATATATATGCCGAAAGGATTAACGAAATGATTAAGATGATCGACGATATTCATACTATATTTTTTTTAACTAAATGTCCATAATTATATATCGACTCCACTCTCACCAAAAATATATATACAGGAATCTTATTATTTTTTTAATGTTGAGTCGATAATATATGTATGGACTATATGAGCGTTGTGCTAATAAAAAGGTACGAAACGACACTGTTGGTTTAAGTGACGTCTGTGTTCAAAATAAATTACCAAAAGTTTGAGCAGAACTATCCCACTGTCTCACGTCGAAGGATTCTCTGCCTTCAGAATTCCCGCGGCTGTGACAAGAACCAGCTGAAGCGCCTCCGTTTGAGATTATTTCAGCGAGACAAACTGATGGAAGTCGCAGGGCAACACAACCAGACTGTAGGGAGGATACCCAAGCGTTTTTTGGAAGGTACTAGGAATGCGGAATGCACATGCGTCACTAGCAACCGGTGTGACTAGTATGGGGCTCACAAACTTACTACACCCGGATTCCTCCCTGCCCTCCCAGGCTTGTTAATACTTGACATTTATTCGAATCCATGGAAGATGCTCAAGTAGACATTAGCGGTAATAGTAGCAAATGTAACGACCGCATGTTACCTCTGGGGGAACTCTGTAGATTGCAATGGATTGGTTAACGATTAGGATTTTTCCAATAGTAACCTATTGTTTGCCTACAATAGCAGCATATCCAACACTCAACGACCTAATGATATGTTTAGGCCGATTAAAGTCAATAGCTTTATAAAACAACTGCTAGTTATTCCAAAGTGTGCATCAATGAGCAACCTTACCAATAGAGCAATGTAGAAACAAACTTTCATAGAAGATATGATGCTTGACAATCGGACATTTAACAGCAATCATAATGAAACCAACCCTATAGAGAGCAAATAAATGTATGT
>QVRM01003527.1:0-39107 GCA_003439945.1 Dermanyssus gallinae | reverse complement strand
AACAACAACAACAACACAATTATAAACTATTCGTAAAAGACCGCAACCACAGCCACATACGTGGAGGAAAAACACGTCAATCGGTAGTTGTTGTTGTTGTTATTATTAGTATCGTCACCATTATTAATAATCATCATCATCATCATCACACCGCCGCAAAATAATAGAATGAACTGGTCCGATTTGGTCCGATAGCAGCCTCGTTAGTTAGAGGAGGCAGTTCGATCACAAATAAGACATGAAGACAGTAAAGACGGGACACTATCAGAACCATGCTGGATCCGGGCTCTTTAGAAGAAACACCCCAAAGAGATCTTAGAGGGGCTTGTTTCTCGGAGAACCCGCGCCGTGTTCTTTGCGGGACAACTTGAGTAGACGTTGGCTTAAAGCTTTACCATCGTCTCAGCTTGGCACCATGCTGGATCCCAATTCATTCCGCATGATGTCGCACTTAGAATCGGCGCTCCTGTCTGCGAGCCACTGCTGTGCAAACTGCGTGGAGAAGTGGTAGATTCCAGTGGCTTACCTCCACGGATTTGTTCCCGCCCCCCCCCCCAGCGGTATACCATGTACACTTGAACCGAAGGGGTTAGTGTCCGCTAGCAAAGCAAGGCCTGGTGGGGTGACCACTGCATTATGCTCACATGAGAAGTCCTTAGCTTAGGATGCAACGGCTTTGTGCACAACTGCGGCTTCTTACTTATATCACAGCTCAATTGAGTCTGGGTCGGTAGCAAAGCACGCGGACGCCAGAAAATGGAATAAATACGCTGGACTGGAAACAAGATATTTTTTGTGCCTATTGCCATGGAGACACTAAGACAAATCAGCAAGGGAATCAAAATCTTCCTCAAGGTTTAACTAACCGAATTCAGAAGGTCACGAGTGACCGAAGAGAGGGTCAATTCTTGAGGCAAGCGTTGTCTTTCGCCGTTGCAGAGGAAACGTGCCATGGAGTAAAGTAATAATAATAATAATAATTTTTACAACAAGGGTTTATTTTATAAACATGTACACATATCAAATAATAATAAGTAGCTTCGTTTATGATTATGTTTCTTATCATTAATAATGAAACGATTCTTTAGTTGAAGTTTAATAACGACTGCGTAGGCCTATTTCTTAACATTTATTATGTCTATGTCATCATTATGGTTACAGTTCCGTTCGCTAGCTTGCTCTCGTGAGTTACGCTCATAGCTCTATGATTATACTTTCTGCGACAATACTGACATATTATCATCACCGTTATCCTAGTCCTGTAGCATAGCCTTCTTGTTTAGCTTCGTTGTCGGCGTCCATATTGTCGTCCTTATATATGCATATTAATGTATAGCCTCCCTATTCGTGAGATCACGTATTGGTTGAACAATCCAATCAGGTTGATGAACAGTAATGCAACGAACAGTATTGCACCATCATGTTCTTGAGGCATTTTTATTCCCCGTCGTTGGTGTGTTTGTTGTGTTCTGTTTCGTTAGTTTCTAGTTATTGGTCGATTACAGTACACTTTTTCGACACTTAATATGTGCTGTTAAGTTATGTGTAATTATTTAATAACTACACATAATTATTAAATTATGTGGAATTTGTTACACATAATAACCTGACAGTCTAAAGAAGTATAAAAATAGTAAATACACAACTTATAACTAACGACATACACTCTTCGACGACGCACACTTCGCTTAGCTATTTAGAACCACGAAAGCCATTAATTTCAGTACGGCTGAACTCGGATTTGAAGCCACGAGCTGTTAAACGCGCAAACAACGTTGGCTCTGCTACAAGGCGACGGTGCTGCGTGCTCATTCATGCTTGCCTGACTAGAAGCAAATCAGGTGATTTACCTACAGATGCTAAGCCGCAGCCGTTATTCCGCAAGCAGCTAACAGCAGCTGAAACGCTACGACGGCAAATGGAGGCGCGCGCCACTGTGCAGTATTTTTTAATTTGCTTACTTCTTGGTATTTTATTTCATATTTTCCACAATAGTAGTAGTAGAAGTAATAATAATAATATCAACAAGGTGGCTTCGGACAAAACAATTGCCTTGCATTCCGGAGGTCGTGGGTTCAAGAACCGGCTACTGTTAAATTGGTCTTCATGGTTCCAATTTAGACAAGGTGAATGCTGGAGTGGATTCTGATCGACCATGATGATCGAACAAAATAAACGAGGAGCACAGACGTCTCAATAAAAAGCGATGGTGCATCCAACCGCCATTATTATCAACAACCAAATGCGTATTTTATGGCACTTAGTAAGAACTACTGAGTTACGCAGCAAACCGGCCCTAGACATATGGCCCCTAATGTACGTCACGTTATGATCTAATGCACCGCTAAGGATATCAGAGTCACAAGACATGTCCTTCCACCTAGAAATAGAGATGAGAATTCATTAGGTAATCACGGCAATCATGAGAATAATACATATTGTTATTATTGTACATTTACTTTAATCCCTACAGAAGAACTATTTGAGAAGGAGGCTAACTTATATATATATATATATATATATATATATATATATGCATACTAAAATAATTTTATAATATATATATATAAAATTTTTATTATGCATATAGATATATTGATCTTATATGGAGGGCCTTTGAAAGCTTAGTAACATTAAAATAGCGGAGTCAAAGTTATATCATTGTTGCTGTCGTAATAATTTGTTTGTGGCTACGACGATTTCGCTTATTGCGCAATTCCGCTTCTCCGACGCTGTAGTGCGTGCATGAAGCGAAGCGGCGGAGAAGCTGTAAAACGGTTCTCTTTTCTCCTTGAAGGGACAGGAGGAGGAGATGGTCCGGATATGGCGGATGTAGGCAGGAGACAGGGCAACATCAACATGACAACAATAATAACAATAATAAAATCAGCAACCACAACAACAACAACAATAGCAAAAAACATTCGGCGACGTCACCGGGATGTTGCTCGGATAATCAACACAATCGGCTTTGATGCGCGGCCGCGTATAACGGCTACCTCCAGCCGCCTGCTCGATCCGACTGTGCAGTCCTTTCTTAATCAGTCGACTGAGTCTTAATCATGTGACGCTTTCGCGTGTGCTTGGTTGTTTTTTTTTTTTCGATGGTAGTTTGCGGTAGTAGTAGTAGTAGTAGTAGATTGACAATGATCAGCTTCGACGATTCGTTTAAAGTTTCCTTCCAGAGCATCAGCCGGCCGCGACAAACAATGACTTTGCCACTCTCGACGCCTCACTGTTTAGCTTTGGTCTGGTCTGCTCTGCTCTGCTTTGCTTGGTTGGAGCAATGGTGGTGTAACGGACAGGCGAGGGCTGGTCGCGTTTTACTCGCGGCGATCGCAGTGTCGCGTAACGAACACGTATGCATCACGCCGCCTACCACAGTTCACAATCAGTGGCGGCTTTCGGCCGCCGCAGCGACCGTACTTGAGCGTAGGCGATAGAGCGCTGACGTCGCTGGAAATGACGACTTATTGGCGGGCTGGCGAACCGTCTCCGAAGCCGTCGTAGTCTTTTCGGCACCCCCATGAACCCCACCGTGACCAACGTGACTGCGGCGGTGGTGCCCATAACATCCACAAACGTGCCTGACGTCTGCCGTGACGGGCGGCACGAGAAGTCCGGTCCAGCAGGGGGATGACGGCACGGCATCACGCCCCGAGCTCGATTTCTATTGTCTTCCCGAGATTCTTGAGCTTCTGGCGATGACGAAGGAGAAACTTAAAACTGATCTCGAAGCGGAGGAGAAGGCCGACTGAGACTTGTCAGATCCACATTGCGAATGATCGACTCTGTTTCAGCCTGCAAGCTACTAACATGCCTACCTCAGTGGCCTACCTCGCACAAAACTGACTCTTGACCACACCGCGAAAACCGCGTTTCTGTTCACCAGTGAACATGTGCAAAGGATGCGGAATTATGTCGAACCTCAATAGGCGCTAATACTATGGGTAGACAGTATGACTTTCAGAACAGTGGTATTTTTAAAGAGGAAAGTAGACGAACCATAAGATCTGCTAATAAGAGATGTCAAAAATCCCCTAAAGTAACCGAGCTACAAGTACTGAGATTTTTGTAGATGTAGATATATATATATATATATATATTATAGTAACTGGGCATCACTACGTCATATATCAAATTTTTGCGATGATCTTGATGCATAAGAGAAGATAGGGAGAGAGAGGTTACAAAGGGGCTCTACAAAAACTGCAGACAGTATATATATATATATATATATATATACACCTCCTGCTGGCCTATATATATATATATATATATATATATATATATATATATATAGGCCAGCAGAAGGAAACATTAGCTGCAACCGATTAGCGACGATAAAGTTGGTGGTGGTGGGCGCATCTGTGTGTGTCTACCTATCTGTCCGTGTTCCTCTGTGGGTTCGCGCGCTTGCCGCCCATTCATACGCTTCATTCATATGGCAGAGTGTAAACGCGCCCATCGCTTGAGTTCGTCATCAACTCATTACTACCAGTAATTGGTTAGCCAATAACCAGGTTGTAGTAGTAGTAGTAGTTGTTGTTGTCGTCGCCGTTGTTGTGATTATAATTGTACCAGTAAAAGTAGTTAATGTAGGTTGTAGTCAAAGTACGGGCGAGCACGTTCCAACGCAGAAAGGGGGGGGAGGAGGAGGAGGAGGCGGGGGGAGCCTTCTCGGCAGCTGGAGTTCTGTTTGACGTTGATCCTCGTTGCCATGGAGTTGTGTCGCGTTGCTGCATCGAGTTCGCGTGAGCGAGGAGAGGAGGAAATTACGATAGGGGCGGAATGTAATGTACCGAGAATACAGCAGAGCGGCAGCGGCAGCAGTAACAACGAAAGCCATGTAGCACTACCAAGAATACACCTGAAAAGACAACAACAAAAACAACAACGGCAGCTGCAGGAACAACGCAACAACAGCTGCAGCAGCAACAACAACAACAACAACAACAACAACAGCAGCAGCAGCAACAACAGCAACAACAACAGCCACAGTAGCAACAACAACAGCCACAGTAGCAACAACGACCAGCCGACAAGACACCCACACACACACACACAGTTGGAGTAGAGCAGGCGAGGGGGAGAGTCACCATCAAGCCTGTTCCAAGCCCATCACCGCGCAACAACAAGAATCTATCTACGCAGACAAACAGACAGATACGCAGGCACTGTGTTTGTGGTTGTTGTTGTAGTGGTGGTTGTGGTGGTGGTGGTACAACAAAGGCGCTCACACAACAAGAAGCACACGTTTATTCCGTCTCTCTCTCTCTCTCTCTCTTGCTTCCTTGTCTCTCTCTCTCTCTCTCATTGAGACAGGAGCACACAGTGCGGTTCCCTCCTAACGACCAAACCACTCTTGCTACCGCTAATACTGGTACTGTTACAGCCATTGGTATTGTGTTTACTATGTGTTTACTACTACTACTTCTATAGCAGTAGCACCTCGAAGAGTGAAGGCGCTTTCTTGTCGTTTCACTATCGCTGTCCTCACAGGTGCTTCTTCTATTGACTACTACTGCTACTACCACAACAACATCAAGTAGTATCGCTGCTGCTGCTGCTACTGTCACCTGCCGTAACTGCTAATTACGATTGACCATTGCAGTTAACTACGACGGATTTGCCATTGCACTATTGAATATGTTAATTACGACTCCAAGGTCCAAGAAGACCGTTACGAAGCAGCGTTGTGCTGAACTCAGCCTCAGTGCATTTACTACTACTACTACTACTACGGTTAGCGCAGCCAACTGCAGTGCATTTACTACTACGGTCTAGATACAGCCAACGTCTCTACAACTACTGCTTCTACGAGATCTACTGTCTGTCTGTCTGTCTATTTATCGATTATCTAACTGCGCCTGTCTATCAAACTGCACCTCAGCTTGAAGTCGCACCGCAGCGACGTCGAGCGAGCGCGAGCAACATCAGAGCAGTTCCGTTCCAGGGGAGCAGCATGTAGCTGGCTTGCTAACAAGTGTTTTCGAATGCATCATGTCTGCTGTCGGTGTGAGATTTGTACATACGTGAAATGGATGTCAATGTGGGTGCGCGCGCGCTTAGCTGTAGCTCTCCACATGTGCTCTCCTGTTCGAGCTGTTGTTAGGCGCCTCAAAGCTTAATTATACCAGCGGAAATAACTAAATAAAGGTAAATATATATATATATATATATATATATATATATATATATATATATATATATATATATATATATATATATATATATATATATATATATATATATATATATATATAGAGACGTGTACTTGTACACACTGTACGCTTCCATCATGGATTATCTAGGCTACTACCGGCGCCAGAAGACACTCTGTCGGAGTGACGAAAGATATTTAAATGTTCTGTTTCTCTCGGGGGGAAGGTCTGGGAAGTGTTTCTAATGTATTCCACTGTGGCCCTTTAAAAAAAATGTAAGAGCTTTCGACTTCGTTGATGAACAGTGGTAACGTTGTTCATCAATGTTTAACATTTGTAGCACACTTTGTGCATTTTTGTGAGGGTCATAATATAACACATACTTAAGTAAAAATAGTATTCGTAATATTATTAGATTACTTTTATTGATTATCATTCTTAGTATTGTTAGTATGCCTTGTTGTATGTTTGACCTGGTTTGGCACACCTTGTTGCTAACGAGATAGCAGATAAATAAAGGCCAAAGTCAATCCCGCATGGGTCTTTAGTTAAACTAGAGTACATTGATATGGCTTGCTCGTAAGTCTGTATTGAAACGAAAACCACCATTTGGATAACTTGGTTGGAATGTGCCAATAGGCACATCTATAGCAGATGTATTGATTCAATGTGACTGACCTTCTTTCTTTCGAATAACGGCTTTGATTGGGACCTACACCATTTAAAAGTCCGTTTCAACGTGTGCTTATCGATGTTGGAAAAAAACTTGCGTAACAGAGGTAGTGAGCGAGGTTGTCGTACAAGCAAATGCGCCGTCTTGCTAAACAACATATGGCCTATCGTTTTACGGAACATCTATGCACAGTAATTGTAAAACGTGAAGGTAGATGTTTTTTTTTCAAGACTTCACCTTTCTGAAATAAGTGTGGTGGCACAACGTATCCTTTACTAGACTATATTTCTCGGATTTGCACTTAAGCAGGAAACTTGGTTTTTCCCATAGCGGGGACGTGTACAATTATATATCTATTTGTTAGAGAAATAACAAAAAACGGCTTGTTGTTTTCTGCTTGAAATCATTCGTATTCTATAATAAAATATAAAGAGCAATTCAATTAACATTATTGGCCTTAGAGAGATGCTACCTAACCCTTATGACCCAAAACCTAAAGTCCTCTTGAAAAAGCCGATTAATTCTACCCCACGAGAAATGCAATTTGGCCCTCACGGGGACCAACTTTTCATCTTAAACTACACAACTTTATAATCTCACTCTCGGGGTGTTGAAAGCGCGACGAGCCTAGTTATCGATGAACATTTCAGACACGCATGCGTTCGGCCCGCCATGGTTGTTGGCTTATATATATAATTTGTTCGGCATGTTTGCATTCTATATAAATCAAACTTTCGTCTGGTACGCAGGTATGCACAATAAACGCATACCTGACGCGACGGGCAGGCCGCCAATTAAATAACCCTGCTCTCATTTAAATAACCCTGCATATGCATATACGAGTATATGCTCGTGCTATTAACAAGGTATGCCAATATATTATACCGTCATATCTGCACTTGGTTCTGACTCCGTCCTGTTCCGCCCCTCGTTTGCTGAGGTGGCTAAAACCGACGCAGACAGTGAAATGAATGATCAAGCTCCGTTGCCGCACCACAAACGCGTGCCTGTATGGCCTACGGCCGGCCTGGGTTTAATCAAAGATTCGGTCGGTATGCCTGCAATGCGGTCGAGTCGCTACATCACGCGCATGTGAAACCCATATGACCTCATAGACCCATTTGGAAACCTCTCTAAACGTCATGACGACCTAAATAACAAAGCGGCCAGTGGACCATTACGATGCAAGCGGGGGGGTACACGATCGAATAGGAGCGCAGCTTTAGGTCCGCCGACCATCGGACTTCCCCCCGTCCGCGGACCTCCGCGTGGTTACTACCGGCACTTTCCGAGATCTGCGTGCTTGATCTACCTCTATCTCTAGGTATATACGCATTATGACTAGGCGCGAGTATAAACAAATGTATACAAATTTCTAGGGCTAAACTAAACTATCAGATACTTCCGTATATTTAACACGTATTGCTGTTGGTGTTGTTGTGTGCTTTGTGCTACAGGAAAAGTGAGGTGGCCGTCAAATCGGTGGTATCTCTACGAGCTTGCCAGTTCATCTAGTCTGACTGCGCTACAAACATACTACTACTACTACTACTACTACTGCTACTACTATGAACTAATTGGCAAACCAACAACAAACAAGCGTTGGCCATAGTACGACCAATACCGGATGTCTGAAGCGTTTCCCCACCAGCGTTATTGCGGCGACGAGACGACGTTCAGCGTACCACCAACATTCACTTCGACGACTGCGAACGGTAGACGCCCAACGCGACTGGCAGCTGAACAATAACTGAGGACTCGTATCCGAATATGAATAACCATCGCTCGTGAGCTACGTGATCGTTGTACATACGCGGCAGCGGCACGACTCAATTCGGTATCGTCAGTTCAGCGGAGTTCGGAGGCCATCCGTCGCCGTGTCGGCAGCCAGAGAATCATTTGCCACGTTGGGCTTGTCGTCTGGTCTCGTCGTTCACCTCGTGCACCCACTATCCATCGCCAATCCGAGTGGGTCGTGGAACTCTGGCACCAGAATGCGCTACAATAACAGTAACCGGGCCTACTCGTACTCATCGATCGACGAGAGGGGGCAGATGGCCGAGGCCACCTCGTCGGGATGCTGCGGCCGACGCAGCGGCGGAACCGCGGGCGGTGGCGGCGGCGGCGGTGGGAGCGCGGCCGATTCGCACGACTCGCAGGAGCAACACGGTAAAGGTGAGTGGTAATGGCTAACGAAATGATGGTGAGCCTTGGAACACCTAACCACGGCGCCATTCATGTACTTACTTTCACATCACGCAGCTCAATGTGTCTTGATAGAGAGAGAGAGAGAGAGAGAGAGTTCGTCGAGTGGAGGCCGTCAGTTCCTCATTCTACACAGACGACTACAACTGGACTAAGAACATAGACACAACATCAACAACAACACCTACAACAACGACAACAAACACAATAATAGCGGTACCACCACCAGCGGCAGCGGCAGCAGCAGCAGGAACAACATACAAACAACAGTAACAACAGTGATATTATCAACAATACTAACAACAACAACGACAACAACAACAACAACAACAAAACGAGATAATTAATTAAGTCATCTTCGTATGTCGATTTTACAATAAACACGTTCTCCACTGAAAAAAAAACATCTATATATATTTGTTCTTTTTTTTTTACTATATGCCATGCTTATCGGAAAAATGTTTGAGTGTGTAAAATTTGTGCCCAGTAGAGAACTTGCATGCATCTGCCGTCCTGACATCTACGGTTTTTACTGAGAAAGCATTCGAAACATTTTACCGTATATATATATATATATATATATATATATAGAGAGAGAATTGGCTGTCCTGCTGCCTTTCTTTCTTGACGACGCTTGTAGAAATTGCTGCCACTTTCCGTGACCATCGACTTTTAGCTCATTCGAACTACTAGAGATGTTGAGAACTCCTCGGAATACCTGCGCTTCATCGCATATCTTGTTGCGGAATCAGCTGTATGAACACAAACGAGTTATGGACTTCGTTAGTAGATGAGGCTGTCGCGTTTTCAAAAACACTATAGCCTTTTCAGCTGCCACTATGATCAACAACCGGCAATTTCTATCGATATATTGTGTCGCTACTTGTTACCACAATATAGCTTATGTTTATTGGAACCTCACATGCTGCCAGTTGAAAATGCGCGGAAAAGCTGCTTTTTCCGGTGGTCTATAGGCGAATCTGCATGCATCGTTGGCGCCATTCAACGGTTGAAACGAGCAGAGCTACTTAAGCCATATATATATATATATATATATATATATATATATATATATATATATATATATATATATATACATACATACATATACATAGATATACAATAATAATATAATTGTGTAATTATATAATTGTGTCTATTTGGTTGATAAACCCGAAACCTGCTCGCAAACAAAGATAAAGCCTTACATGTTTACAGTACAGGTTGTCCACAAAATGCACAAATTAGTGACCGCACCTTGTGTCTTAGATCGTTAATTACTTCAGCGCGCTGTATTTTGACGCATTCACAAACATACTTCGTTAAAGGAACATGTTTTCCTTCTTACAGTGATACGGCTGCGTGACAGTACGCTTTATTACGCATAACTATTATGTTTAACTATTATCACTATGATGGTACTGATGGCTGTCTCTACTAAAATCATCACTTAGCGTGCGCAACGTCCGACGGACCTTACTGTGTTCCTGCTCTTGTTGACTCATTGCGCACACAAAAACGCTCGTTGGTTGGCTGCGATATCAAGTTGCTTGCTTTGTATTCGAGTTCACAATTCGGATGCGACAAAATGAGGAAGGAGCTGGCGGCGATTTTTGTTCGGTGTTGACACAACAACCATGGTTGTGTCCTGACGAAGATCGCGTGCAACTCGAATAGATCCATCGATCCGCATCGAACCCGGCGAACGGCGACTCTGCCGATCGTCTGTCGCCGCCCATTACACATTCGTATGACAGTACAGAAATAGTAACAACACATTCATAATATTATAAATATGCTCAGTAAAAGTAGCATGTAAAGCGTATATGTTACAACGAACTCTAACTAAACAAACAACTGCACTGCATCGCCAGTGGTTAGCAAAGGATCTATCTCTCTGTCTGTGGTGCCCCGCATCGCTACACGCGATGCTTCTTTACCACGGCAGAGGCAGGTTGTTTATGTTGTTGTTGTTATTGGTTTTGTTGGTGTTGTTGTTGTTGTTGTTGTTGCTGTTGTTGTTGTTTCTGTTTTTGTTGTTTTTACCTTTTGAGTTTGTTACTTGTGTGCGTCGACGTTAAGTTGACATTGTCGTCGAGAGAGAGAGAGAGCGCGCGAGGTGACGAGGAGGGACAGATGTGTGCGAAGTTGTCATGGTCCTCAATGCAACTCAATGCACAGCTCGTGTGCTGCAGTGTTTCGTTTTCGTGTCTGAAGAATGACTCAAACTGTAGTACTACTAGCTGTAATTGTTGTAGTAGTAGTCGTCGTCGCCGTAGTACTAGTCGTAGCAGTAGTAGTATTAGTACTAGTTATAATAGGAGAAATTGTCATAGTATCTCTAAGTGGGCCACAATAGGAACAATCGCCGCCCCGCAACAGTGAAACCAGTGTCCCCCCCCCCCCCTCCCCAGTAGCTCCACTGGGTGGGGACTGGCAGGGGGGACGACGACGCTGGCTTCTAACGCCGCCCCCGCAATTGCCGCCCCACTGTGCGGCTGCCATCACTGTGCCTGCGTCGTGGAGTGGTTCCGTCAATGATGCACCTCCTCATTCTGGGTATGGTGGGCGTCGCGGTACAACACACTGTTGTTGGCTATTGTTGTCGTCGTTGTTGTTGTTGTTGTTGTTGTTGTTGTTGTTGTTGTTGTTGCCGTTGTTGTTGTTGTTGTTGTTGCCTTTGTTGTTGTTGCCTTTGTTGTTGTTGTTGTTGTCGTTGCTGTTGGTATTATTGCTACTGTTGTCGTTGCTGTTGATATTATTGCTATTGTTGTCGTTGCTGTTGATATTGTTGTTGTTGTTGTTGTGGTGACGTCGGTGTAGTGAGGCTGTGTCAGCCGGCCGGCTGGTTGGTTGGCTGCTCGGTCGGTCGGTCATTCGGTCGTCACTGAGTTCCGGCTGGTTTAACCGTCGTGGACTCACGGCCACCTCTTCGTTGTCGTTGTCGTCGTCGTCATCCCTATTATCATTCTCGTCGTTTTCAGTCGACTTCGTCAGCGACACTGTCAGCGGCGTCATCGCCAGCGCGGTCACAAAGGACAATTCATCTTCTCGCGTAACAGTTCCACATAGACCAGCGCGCGAGAGAGAGAGACAGATAGACCGAGAGAGAAAGCGAAAGGTAGAATAGAAAAATAGGGGTAGGTTGAAGAGAGAGGGCAATCGAGAGAGAGAGAGAGAGAGAGAGGACAAGAGAGAAACCAAAGTGAGGACAAGACGGTGTTGCGAAACCTGTAGGGATCAACAACTGACAGACACAGCCGCATGGCTGTTATGTGTGACCACGGGCCGGGGGGGCGGGGGAGGAGGATGATTGGGCCGGGGGGGGGGGGGGGGGGGAGGGGTAACGTCGCGGGAACGACGGAAAGGCGACTGACTATCTGTATGGTGTGTGTCTGTATGAGCGCGTAGCGTAGTAAGAGCAGGCCGCGAGAAAGATAGCGTTCGGATAACAGTCAACAGTGTGAGTAGTGCACCCCACGAACGAATCTCTTCTGATGTTCTGTCTCATCATCGGCCGCGCATGAGCGTGTGAATGTGTAACAAACGGCAATAACAATAGCACCAGCAACAATAAACAACAACAACAGCGACAACCACTCAAACAACAACAGCGACAGCCACGCAAACAACAACAACTCTCGGTACAGGTGGGAGGGAGACGATCGCCACAATGGACACGAAGCCAGAATAACAGCCGACACCTTGTGAACAGCCAACACCAAAACCGCCTCCACAATCACTAACTGGCCTATGTTCGTCTGGCGCAGCGTCTGTCTGTTATCGTCAATAGTAGCCGCAGAATTATCTCGTAGCGCGCTATTCATGTCGCTTACTCTGAATGCATATATATACATATATATATATATATATATATATATATATATATATATATATATATATATAAAAAAAATATATATATACGTTAGTTTTTTTATAAACACCTTACCTGGGTAACAAGATATTTACAATGAAGAATCACACCTTTATCGTGCCAACTCTACGATAAGCGCACATTGTGCAGCAGAGTACGTATCGCATTTTTGAGGTTCGTGGAAATCATCGATCTGACGCAGAGCGTGGCGGGAGCCGTCTGCAGCAAACGCCATTACTAGGAGAAGCTGATCCTTTCGCCCTGCTGTACGCTAAGCAGCATATGTCATCGACCTAGTTTAGGTAAATAGCCGGATCGATCTGTTAATACTAAAAAAGATATATATTTATGATTTAATGCTGCCACATCTGTGGACATCACACCTGCTCGTTATCACCGCTCCAGCATTTATCGCTTCACTCGCTCCTGTACAAGAGTCTGAAAACAAATTCGTCATCGTAATTGTGATTTCAAACTAGGTAAAATTGTTCCTAAATTCAGTGTAGTGCCCACAGTACTTCAAGTGGTAGCAGACGTCGTGATGGTGTTAATAGTGTGTGTTTCATTTATTATAGTGCCTTAACAATACGTGATCTTATTTGGGCTTCTTTGATTCTTGTTAGTCACGTTGCTGCATTTATTTTAGTAATAACTAGTTGGAATCACGGCTCCATTCATTTTGCGTGTTGTTTTTGCGTCTGGTATTGTCGTAGCCATGGCTTTTATTATTGTTGCTGTTGTCGTATGGCTGCACGTGCTCTTCTTGTCTTTGCAGCCGTCAGCGCATTGAGCAATATTGTGGTTAACATTTTTCCATTTCACGTGGGACAGTTATGATGGTAATTACCGTTATGTCCTAGCAAACGGGTACCATCCGTGTCATCGTGTTGCCGCCGGACAGTCGGTATGTTATTGTTGTTGACCTGATAAACGGCATTTTAGTTAAGTTTTTCAAGGTGTGAGGTTCATGGTGCAAAGTTTTTACAGTGCACAAACTGTTCGTCTTATAATGGTATATGTATATATATATATATATATATATATATATATATATATATATATATATATATATATATATATATATATATTGTTTTAGCTTCATATAGTATTCTAATCTAGTATTGGATAATATTATAGAGTTGTTCCAACAAAACTTGCATCACATTTCAACCGTAAAATTGTGAGTTACCATCTAGCACTCCATCTAATTATTCTGAAGTTTTCTCTTGTGTAAAAGCGAAATAGGTTACATCTGCTTAAGGCCAAACTTCACTTATATATAGAGTAGTAAAAATGCGTACATTTGTTGCATATGCATCCATTCAAGAAGCCGCTTCGTCTTCTAGGCGGGAAGGGAGCAAAGGAGTTTCTTTTTTGTGATGGGACCATTGTTACTCGCGCCGTAAACTGGGAGCAGCCCATTTGACTATGAGACAGACGGACAGCCAGATAGACAGGCAGAGAAAGAAAGTCACTCGGTTGGAACCGTGTCAGCGCAGCAGTCGAAAGCACAACCCTGTGAATTCTCGATGAACAGGCGATGATTATCATCAACAAAAACGACAACACCTTGCTTGCTTGCTGGCGGTTCTCTCATGCTCACGCAACAACAACAACAGCAACAACGATTTACCGACGGCAAATGCTGCGACAACAACAACAACAACAACAACAACAATAACAACAGCAACAACAACAACAACAACAACAACAACAACAACAACAACAACAACAACAACAACAACAACAACAACAACAACAACAACAACAACAACAACAACAACAACAACAACAACAACAACAACAAACAAAATGTTTATCTTCATTAGTATCAACAATTACAATATCAGTGCGTAACAGCAGCAGCAACAGCAACAACAACAACAACAATAACAACAACAACAAACAAAATGTTTATCTTCATTAGTATCAACAATTACAATATCAGTGCGTTACAGCAGCAGCAACAGCAACAACAACAACAACGACGTCTATAACAACAGCAATTACAACAAAGCAATAACAACAACAACAGTAACTTAATAGCAACAGCAACGAACAAGACATATCGTAACCGGTCATCAACAAAAACAAGAGCAAAAAAGTAGCCTAACAAAAATAATAGATAACCACGGAAACGACGACAACAACAGGTCAAAGCTTACCAACAACGGTTGTATCAGCAGCAGCAGCAGTAGCACTGTTCTTAAAATAGTGCTTGTTTGTTTCGATTCGATCCTTATGGCCGGTTAGCCGAGTAGTTAGGTAACTTCAGTTGAGAAGTGGAACTGATCGCACGAATCGTTTGCATGACGCGCAGGACGAAGCATGCAAAGGAATCATTTTAGTTGGCAGCATTTAGTAGCCGTTTCGTCTCCGGCAACAGCATGGCATGCTCCATACGACAGGTGCAGTGCAGGGCGTTGTCAGTCGGCTATCCCGAATTTCTAGCCTTAGCTTGAGTCTGTGAGTGAGAGGCAAAAGAGAACGGATGATGGATGGCAACGCTACCAAATAAAGTCCAACATGCTGTTGTCGCTGCTGTTGTTGTTGTTGCTGTTGCTGTATTTGCTGTTGTTGTTGTTGCTGTTGCTGTATTTGCTGTTGTTGTTGTTGTTGTCGTCTCTGTTGTTGTTGTTGCTATACCGTTGCTGTTGTTGTTGTAGTTGTTATTGCTGTTGTCGTCGTCGTCGCTGTTGTTGCTGTGACTGGCGTTGCTGGACAGATGAGATGAGAGCGCGCGAAACTGCTCAACTATTGCTACGAAAATGGGGTAGCGCTGAGAGCTCGTTCAAACCAAATATAACTTCCTGTCGCCAGCCGCCGCTGGTGCTGCTGTTGTTGTTGCTTTACCGTTGCTAAATTGGCAAAGTTTGTGGGGCAATTGATGCCGCGCACGCAACACCCATGCGCGGGGCCCGGCTCCCGTTTATATCAAAAAACGAAGCTGCTGCTGCTGCTGTTGTTGCTGCTTTTGTCGTGTTGGTGGCGTTATTGCTTCTATTGTTTTGACTGCCACCTTGCCGACATAGATTTTTGCCGAGTCGTAACATCGCTTTGTTTTTGTAAAAACCAATGTAAAACATGCAAAACATGACATGGCTGCGTTAGATGACTTTTACTAGTATGATGACGATGAACAGAGTAGTGTAAACGATTCTTCCGTTTCGCTTTTTATTCGACAGCGCGCAATTGCAAGAAGTTGTGCAGCAGCAACAGCATGCGGGTATATCGTTGCTAATCATCGAGAGCTAGTGTCTTTTTTCGCCTTTCAACGGCTCGTTTTGCTAATGATAAATCAGCCATTCGACTTATAACTTTGCTAGAAAGGCGACCCCGTCCTGTTTAGGGGAGTCGAAAAAATGTTGTGTGTGCTGTTGTGCACTTAGGAAGGCGTGATTTTTACTTAGCTGAGACGTGTTGAGCTGCCGTCATGAATTATAGTTTAAAGAAGTCCGCGGCATATGGCAGTACATACCTACTGTGTGTAGCTCAAGCCACGTTATTTTTTTAGGGACTTGTACGGGGCAGGTCCAAGTGAAACGTTGAAAAAACGTTACCTGCCGATAAGTTATGACAGGTTTGACAGGGCAAGTTTTTCTTGAACTTATCGGTATTGATAATTTGATTTGGGTGCAGACGTTTGAAGCAAACGATGCGTCTGTGGCAGCAAAAATGCAGCATAACCGCCTTCTTTGATCGTACACTCATGTTTCGCTCAGGAAGTTAACTGTGAGAAGTGTTTCAGGCGCGCATCGATATGGCCAGCCTTATGCTTGCATCCTTCTGGTAGACCGATGCTCTCATGTTTGGAATGGATGGATTTATTATTCCCTTGATATGTATACCTAAATACACATGTCACTCTTTTATATCAGGGACGTTTAGAGGGGTAGCACACGGGGACGTGTTGAGACATCTACTGTTTCCCCCACAGTCCAGCATAGGATCTATTGAATCTCAGTAAGCATCGCTCAACGACAATTCGATCAACAGCAGAGATTAAACCGGCGACGCTCCGATAGATGTTAACCATGACTAGCGCACCAGCCCCCTAGACAACGCCGCCACTTCGTAGGACGTAACCAATACCGTTAAAATCCGCTAACGTTAACATAATTTTATAATATAATGTATTACAAGAGTGCTCAAAAAACCAAAAAACATCGAAGTTCAATGGTGTAGTGCATGATTTTTTTAGAAAAGGGTTAATTTCGGTTGAGCCAATGTGAGAAACTGCATCGAGGTGATGCTTAGAAGTCACTCTAAGCTTGGCAAGGTCTATTACCACAACGATTCTATGATAATTGTCGACTTTTCCAGTGATTTCCAGAACAGTCGTAACGCTTAAGCTGAGTTGAATCTAGAGATACAGAGCGCCTTTCTCTAGTATCAAATGTATTTCAAGTTATAGTGCATCGTCAAGCATGCTTTAAGACGACCGCTAGGTAGATTTATCCCTCCCTTCAAGGCCACACAGCAATCAGGTCGTTGTTTTGTGCCGCTGTCCACTGTGTTTTCGACTGACCGTCTGCAACAGCCGGTGGGCTCATTTTGAGCCATGCTTGGCAACGGGTTACCCAGCATTCATTTGCTCAATATCTATTTGAGAGTTACACGTGTAATTGGTACACGCATATATACACAGGCATGTCTTTTGCCTCATACACATACATGGACATGCACAATCGATTGCATGGTATTAACAAAAAGGCAGTGCGTCAAGCCTCATTCCACGCATTCGAGCCGATGACTGGAATACTTGAATTTGATGCTTAACTAGCATGTTAGAGCGCGAGAAATCACGAGCATTGTTATCTCGCTAATCATACCCCAATTGAGAAGATAATAGAAGCAAGGTTGCTTCTAATTCGATCATTCGTCGTCATTAGCGAGTCGATTTGTTTTTATATCGAATATTAGTCGTTGTTGACTTCTGATTGTTTTAATTGCTACTACTACTATTATTACTAGCGCTTAGTCATGCCTTGCAAGTTTCCGCTAATACCTGATCTGTCTACATGCGTCGGTTGGCATTTACAGTGAAACAGGCAGCGCGGTCTTTTTTGTGTTCTGGAGGGTTTGGGAAACCCATGAGGCATATGCCGGTAGCCTCTGTTTGCTCGACTAGAATCAGACTAACAAGCGTGAAGTAAAAACTCGGAAGTGAGCAGTTTGAACTGAATAGTTACACGACGCAATAACGAGAAGAAAACAAGACCAGGCAGCAATCACAACACGGTCAACAACAGAGTTGCAACAGCAATAAGAGCGAAATCGACAACAACAACAACAACAACAACAACAAACTACTACTACTACGACTCTTTTTTTAAAGAGGACTAACTGGAAAATGCGGAACGCACACACGGGCAACACGGCAGGATTGTCCTTAACTGCAGGTGTGGGCCGGTAGTGTGGGGCTCCAACCCACTAAAAACCAGTCATGTCCTCCTCCTCCTCCAGCAGCAGGGAAGTGCTGTTAGCATTACTACAAACTACTGAGGGGGGGGGGGTGCAATAGCCCGGTTTACTAATCACGCCGGCCCCCCGTAGCCGGAGAGGGCGTCGACCTGCGTATGCGGATAACCCGCTCTTTCACGAGAAAACACGCTTGATGGCGGTCGCGATTGTGCACCAATCATCAAGTGAAGTTGTCATCGTTGTGACTAGAGCACGAAGACTAGGTGAAGTCGACGAAGTGCACAGCCGCGTACAGCCGAAGCAGAACTTGTAGGTTCTGCAAGAGTCGGCGCTGGGCCTCCCAGGCGGGGCAGAATAGAACAGAGTGTTCTGGTGTGTCATCCACCGATTGGCTGCAGTGGAGACATGTTGGGCTCACTGCGTTGCCAATTCGGTAGAGGTAGGAGCGAAACTCCCGAATGTCCCGTGAGCACTTGCGTGATTACTAGACTACCACGTCTACTTCCCCTCCCGGGCGACCTAGCCATGTCCCGTATATCGGCCTTCGGCCAGACTGGAGCGCCGTATAAAACGATGGACTCGGCTACCGACATCTGAGGACGGCGCCTGGACTGGCGCGGGCCGTAGAAGTTGGCCATTAGACGACCGAGGTTGTTAGTTGCCTTGAGGGCTTTTCCGCATGCGTGCTGTAGGAGAGAATGCACCTACTACTACTACAACAACAACAACAATAGCGACAACCATTATGTACGGATCAGGAGTTTGCCACCTCTCTTCTCTCTTGACCTCGAAGGATTAGAAGGCGTTTCTCCTGCTGCTGCTGCTGCTTCTGTTGCATGCTATTAACTATGCTGGTGGCGGATGCCACGTTGCGATAATATAATGCTGCTACGGTAACTACGACTAACTATTAATACAACGATTTCTACTAATTACTACCATGTCTACGGTCCAATTAAATACAGACGGTATAACGGCGGCATAAACAACACCAACAACAACAATAGCAGCAACAGCAACAGACTTAATACACCACCACGGTCCCACAATACACTAGAATAACAACGGCCGTACAAAGTCAAAGAAGAAGTAGAGGCGGATACAAAGTAGAAGTATGGGGTGCGTCTGAAACCGGTTGACCCCACTCGTGGCGGCATGAATCGCTGCTGCTGCTGGCCATAAATATTGCTGTTGCAGTTGTTTCTATTCTAGTTATTCTTGTTTTTATCCTATTGCTATCTTGGAACGGTAATAACTATTGTTATTGTTGTCATACGTGATCTACGTTTCTAGTTGTTGTTGTTGTTGTTGTTGTTGTTGTCGTTGTAGTCCGTCGTCGTTTCTGTTGCTGTTGTTGTTATTGTCGTTGTAGTCCACCGTTGTTGTTATTGTTTTTGTTGTTGTCGTCGTCGTTGTAGTCTGTCGTTGTTGTTGCTGTTGTTGTTATGATTGTGATTAGTCTTGATGGAAATTGTCGCATTCACTATTGTTCTTGCTTGCTATTGTTGTTGTTACCTTTGATGCCTTTGCCGTTGTTTTTGTCGCTGTTGTTTTTATTCTTCTTCTTCTTATTCATATTATTATTACTACTGTCGCTACTGCTGCGATGCTTCTCTTGGCGTCGCAGAGAAGGGTCGTCGCAGAAGAATTTTTGTTGGTGTCATTATTAGCGCTGTCATTGGTGCCGCTGGAGACAGATGATTTTTTGCTGTCGCGCGTTTTCCCGCTTACTCAGAACAGTCGGCGAGAGAGAGAACTGGCAGACAACGAGATGAACAGCCGACGACACTCGGAGACAGAAAACCGAAGTGCGCTCAGCAGACGCCAAAAGAGACTCATCATCCGTGACGATCACCACGAAATGGCATCGAAGACACATATACATACACACACACAAAAGCAAGAAGAGGGAGAGGGGGAGAGAGAACGTGAAATTGAGAGAGAGAGAGATGAGGGATAGCTAGATAGAAATAGAGAGAGAAAAAGAAAAACGCTACCGCCAAGTCCAGAGCTTCAGTGACTTCGATGCACCTCGGTGGCTGGAGTCGTCCTCGTTCTCCTGGGGTTATTTCTTTTTTTATTTTGTTTTGTTTTGTTGTTGTTTTGTTTTTCGTTTTCCTCTCGCCTCGTCTCGTCGTCGTCGTAGTCGTCACATACATTAGAGAGTTGGGCGGGCTAGAGCGCTAATGGTGGCTGGCTACCAGAGCCACATCATTGGAGATGCTTCAAGCGCAACACTTGCTTGCCGATGGCTGCACCAATTACTATCGGCATAGATAATATGGAGATGTATCTTAACAATGATACGCTGAATGTCACTGGCCTCTGTCTCACAGCTGTCAAGGCATTTTCAAGACAAGCCGCTACGAGTTGGGGTCCATCGACCAAATCAACAACTTTGCCTAACCTATATATATATATATATACAGGGTGTTACGTAAAAAGTTGTACTTCTTTCGAGGTTTGATAGAGCTCGGCAAGAAAATAATTTTTCTTAATGGGCGGAAGCCAAGAAAACGTTTTGTTTAGGAGTGAAGATGAAATTTAGAAAAGTCGTTATTCTGCCTTATTTTCTCCTACATAGTTGTACAAAATCTACGTTTGCGGGAGAACCAGTCAACGCATGAAGCAACCGATCATACCAGTGTGTTCGGCGGAAAATTTGCATAACCTAAATGACACCTAACGCAAGCTAGCAAAAAGCAAATAGGTGGAATAACAAAAATCATAAAAAGTCGATTTGTTGTTATAACTTACGTTGAAGCTTTCACGTGCAAAATCTAAAAAAATTGCCATTGCGCACAAATGACGAACACTCTCTGACGATAGCAAATTAATTGCCCGTCATTTTCGTACCAAAGTGATGGTGCTGCGTTACGTAGTTGCTGAGAAACTAGGCTTTTTCGACAGCCATATCAAAAGCAAAGGCATGCATACTTCCTAGCATCTTGACCTGCTTTACCACAGAAACCACTTGCGCACGTCCAGAAACACACCAGCAATTATTTATTATAAGAAGTGCTCGAAGTTCCGTCCGCCTACCACTAAACACGTTCTGTAGCGATTGCACAGGCTCTCTTGCACTCGTGTAAATATGTTAGGCATTGCCCTAACGACGTCAGCAGCGTTGAATATACGGTCAACCAGATCTTCACGCTATTCAACGGGGGTTTCGTAGACAACACTCTTTAGGTAGCCCCACAAAAAAAAGTCGAGGCTTGTTAAATCGGGGGAGCGAGGTGGCCAAGCTATAGACCCGCCTCGGCCGATCCACCGATTCTTGAATGCTTCGTTTAGGTATTCTCGAACCGTAGCAGAGTTGTGTGGCGGCATTTTCAGACGAAAGCTTTCCAGGATGCCTTCTAACAACTGGGTAACGTATGAATCAAAAACGCGATACGCAGCTGCATCTAATCTGGCGGAAACAAACACACCAGCATTTGTTTACGCTGAGCAGCCGGCTTTGTTTCGAAATTATTCGCCGTTCGCACAAGCTTCTATCGGAAATTTTCGCGGGCTTTGATTCGGAATTCGTCATTCGAGACGCCAAAACACCATAAGAAAAACCGCCAACGCCAAAAGCTATAAAACGAAGTGTCAGGTCTGCCTATCGCGCATTTTTGATTTATACGTTACCCCAGCTTTTGGAAAGCGTCCCGGAAAGCGTTCGTCTAAGAATGTGGTTCCAGCATGATGGTGCGCCGCCACACAACTCTGCTACGGTTCGAGAATACCTAAACGAAGCATTCAAGAATCGGTGGATCGGCCGAGGCGGGTCTATAGCTTGGCCACCTCGCTTCGAATTTTTTTTGTGGGGCTACCTAAAGAGTGTTGTCTACGAAACCCCCGTTGAATCGCGTGAAGATCTGGTTGACCGTATATTCAACGCTGCTGACGCCGTTAGGGCAATGCCTAACATATTTACACGAGTGCAAGAGAGCCTGTGCAATCGCTACAGAACGTGTTTAGTGGTAGGCGGACGGAACTTCGAGCACTTCTTAAAATAAATAAATGCTGGTGTGTTTCTGGACGTGCGCAAGTGGTTTCTGTGGTAAAGCAGGTCAAGAGTCTAGGAAGTATGCATGCCTTTGCTTTTGATATGGCTGTCGAAAAAGCCTAGTTTCTCAGCAACTACGTAACGCAGCACCATCACTTTGGTACGAAAATGACGGGCATTAAATTTGCTATCGTCAGAGAGTGTTCGTCATTTGTGCGCAATGGCAATTTTTTTAGATTTTGCACGTGAAAGCTTCAACGTAAGTTATAACAACAAATCGACTTTTTATGATTTTTTTTATTCCGCCTATTTGCTTTTTGCTAGCTTGCGTTAGGTGTCATTTAGGTTATGCAAAATTCCGCCGAACACACTGGTATGATCGGTTGCTTCATGCGTTGACTAGTTCTCCCGCAAACGTAGATTTTGTACAACTATGTAGGAGAAAATAAGGCAGAATAACGACTTTTCTAAATTTCATCCTCACTCCTAAACAAAACGTTTTCTTGGCTTCCGCCCATTGGGAAAAATTATTTTCTTGCCGAGCTCTATCAAACCTCGAAAGAAGTACAACTTTTTACGTAACACCCTGTATATATAAGAATATTTTTTTAAATAAAAACTTTTTGGCTACTACGGCAACGACTACGAAATACTATTAGCGATGGCAACGAGATCTTACAACGGCAATTTGTTTTCACAATGTAACCAATGGTCTTTTTTTTGGATTTCGGTAAAATCCTAGAAAACGAAACCCGGTTGGCAACGATCGAACATTTTGTAGTTTATTTGTGGGGTTCTTTTTCTCATTCAGTTATATATATGTATATATATATATATATATATATATATATAATGGCGTCGCGGCAATGATTTCCATTATCTGGAACTCGTACAGGGCTAAGCAAAGTTATGATTTTAGATAGATTTTCGGCCACTCGATTCGTCGTCGATAAACCGTCGCATTGAGTGATTTCTAGCCGTACGATTTTTAAAAAACCGAGCACTTACTGCATATTGCGGTCAGAATTTAAGACAGAATCAAACGAACGCCGAATCGAGCATTGATCGCCTGATGATGTACGTGTGGTCAGGTCGCAGCTACGGGCAGAATCAGTTCCCTACCGGTTGAACGATGCGAAGGCGTGTATGAACTTTCTTTGTTGTAGGCTTATATGCAGTGTGGTTCCTGACGATGAGTTATCTCCATAAAATGTGCACTTTATTGAATGTGTTTGTTTTATGAGCGTAATGGCAAAACGTTAAGGTATTGAACGTGAATGATACAAAACGAGACATTACAGGATCTCGATTTTGCAAAGTGTTTACTGTACGACTATTTTTAATTTTGTTAGCCACGTTTGGTTTCTTCGAAGGTAAAGTAATTGAGTATAAGCATTTTCTCCCGAAAACGGCGGCACGTTCAGTTTCTCCGTCGAACAATGTCTCTTCCTCCTGTGATCGCTCATTTTGTAAAGCTTTGCCCTGTTAGCGACATCCGTTAAAAAAAAATTGTGATTTTATTATAGCTCCTAAACGAAACATTTCTGCCGTCCCATTGGGAAATTGCTTATCTTAACGAAATCCACAACCCCTTGAGGTGTAGCTACATTAAGTTTGGACACTCTCTATATATATATATATAATATGTTGGGCTCGCGATTGCTATTATTACAATGTTTTTGAAATATCATTTTATGCATTTTATTGTTGTTGACTCTCGTTCCTGTTGCTTGGCCTTGTTGTTGTTGTTATTATTATTGTAATAGTAGTTGCTATTGTTGCTGATAGCTGTCTGTATTGCTATTCCTGTTGTTGTTGATGTTATTGTTGCTGCTGCAACAGCAACCGCTAGGCAGCTAATACGCAGGCGTATACATTATTCCCGTCAATCGTATTGTTGTCTCTGCTGGCCCATTGTGTCGGTATATGCGATCCGTTATTACCTTCATCGTTCTCATCTCACCGCTATTGATGGTACTGAGGTTGATGCTGTGTTGGTTGGTGGTAGTGAGTCGGTTCTATTGTTCTATCGATAAGCGTGACCTTGTTTCAGAGGTAAAACGCATTGAAAGTATCTGGTGACACATTTTCGTAGGCTTAGTGAAAGTCTTTTTCGTCGCATCCGCCTGTTTGTTTCGAGCCGAACCTGTATTCACAGCTTCCCAGACATTAACTTCGTTTCGTCTCCAACGTGAACACGAAGTATTTGATCTCTTCTTTCTCACAATCTCGCCAATTGTCAATCTCGCCATGTTCCCAGAGTAACGTAACAAATGTTAACAACAACAACAACAGCAACATATCGCTGATCTATATTAATACATGAAAGTCGGGTCAGCCAGCCTGTTTCAAGACATATCTTCGGCTATCTTCGGTTAGTTTGCGCGCAGAGTCTCGCCCAGTTAGCACACGAGCCTTGTGGTGTAGTGTCGGTTGGAATTCGGTGAGATTTGGAAAGACCATTGAAACCAAGCGTAGTCATTGCAATGCATGGGGTACGGTGTAGGGCGGATATCCGCGGTATATTCGCGTGGCATAGCTGCCTGCTGCGAGTATGGGAGATGGAAGGCTTGTTGGGAAGAGACGACAACGACAACGGCGTAGTTTTTCTTTCGTTCTGTTCAAACGCTTACTGTTGCTATGACAACTGGTATACTCGTGCCGCCGGCTTTTGTTGTTGTTGTTGTCGTCGTTGTTGTTGTTGTTGTTGTTGTTGTCGTCGTTGTTGTTATTCCTGCTGTTGTTGTTGTCGTTGTTGTTATTCCTGCTGTTGTTGCTGTTGTTGTCAGTTGGTACGCACGTAGGTACACCTTAATTTGATTTAACCCGACTGGACCACCAAAGTGGACAAATCTTCTTCGGCTACGGTGGCACATTGGCGGCCATGGTGCGATAATTAGTGCGATGTTAGTGCTTTCAAGTATGGTGAAAGTATGGTGAAACCGATGAAGAGGTGGCTTGCATTCATTTTGCCCCTTTGGCACATTAGCTGTGCTGTTGATCCTGGTTATATACACTTTTATATGTATATATATATATATATATATATCAGGATGGTAGACATAATTTGATGCCAAACAGGCGAAAAAAAATATATATATACTTGCGTTAGGATTATAAATCAATTTGTTTGCACCTGACATTGCTCTACTGTGAATCGACGTGTCAGGCATTATCTGAACGTAGTTATATACCTTCACTATAGGCTACGTGGCTACGTATGTTTGCATTTCGTGTGCATGCCGTTTCGGCGTCGATTATCTTCGTTATTTACCCCCACAGTTTCCAGTTAGTTCCGATAGGATTTCCGGTACTTTAAGCCCCGTCCCTGCTCACCTAGCGATAAGAAGAGCGCCAGCCGGACCATCAGATTGACACAGTGCAGTCAACGTCAGCTGGCGAAAGACGGCTTTACTGAACAAAAGTTCTCATCGTTCGGTCTCGGTAGAGTAAGCAAGCAAACAACCATCATCATTATCGTCATCATCATCGACATCGACATCGAGGGTTTCAGTAGGGAGCTTGAACCAAACCGCGCATGTTTAGTTTGCTGCTTACTGAAGCCGGCCTCTCGGAATGCTTATCGAATGCTTTTAGATTTTATCGATAAGCTAGCTGTGTGAGGGCCACCCCTCCCAGACTCTTACCCGAGGCATCGTCACACAGATCGTAAATCATCAACAACGATAACAACAACAACAACAACAACGACAACAACAACAAATAACAAGAGCCATATTGATGACAACAAAAGCTGCACCAACAGCAACGGCATCAAAGGACACGTGAACACGTCACTTCTCGACGTGCGAACGAGAAGTCGTGGTTGGAGCGTTGTCAAGAGCGAGCTGTGGCTATTTCGATGTATCAACCATTTGATCTGATGATGGTAGCAGAAGAAGACGACCGAGTATATCTATTGCCAACCATTGCTAACCTAGTCAATAGGTGTTCATGGGCAGAATGTGTTCATTCGGTGTGGTTGTAGTTGTTGTTTATATTGTTGTCGTCGTCGTCGTCGTCGTTGCTGTTGCCATTTATGACATTGCTTTTGGTCGTTGTTATGGATGTTGTTACTGCATTTTTTGTATACAGTTGTTGCTACTCTTTTTTGTTGTTGTTGTTGTTGTTGCCATTGTTGATGTTGTTTTGCTGCAACTCTTGGCATTTTTATTTCTCGTTGTTGTTGTTGTTCCTGCTGGCGTTGTTGTCTTTGTTGAGCCGTATCCTCCTTAAGTGCCTAGATCATCGTTCTTAAGTCATCTAAGCTTCGGACTACGCGGCAACAGGAACTCGCTCTCTCACACCTTACATACACATACACACAAAGTCTGTTCGCAAGTTGTCGCCATCATCATCATTTACGCTTCAATCGTCAACGAGCCGATTATGTTTGTCGAACTACGACTGTTGTTGCTGTTTTTGTTGTTGTTGTTGTTGCTGCTGCTGTTATTGTTGTTGCTGTTGTTTGTGGTGGTGGTTTGTTGTTGTTTTCTTGTCGTTGTCGTTGTTGTTGTTGTTGCTGTTGGTGGTGGTGGTGGTGGTTTTGTTATCGTTATCCTTGTTGTTGGTGGTGACGGTTTTGTTATTGTTGTTGCTGTTGTTGTTGTTGTTGTTGTTTTGATCGTGGTTATCGTTGTTATGATTATCGTTGCTATGGTGCCTGTGTTGGTCAGCTGACGACGGATACTGGCGTTCACTAAATGATGATGATGATGATGATGATGACGAATTCCCGACGACCACGGCGGCGATACCGAGTCTGTTGAAGTCTAAACGAACGAAGCGAAGCGAAACAGAAGCAGTAAGAAGGGAAATGCATACCATACCATAGAGGACTTGAAAGCGACACGCGTTGCTGAGTCGATCATCACCGAACACTCGCAACTTCGCACCCTTCGGATGTTGCGAGTCGATCGGAAAAGCAAGGGTCTGCCTGTTTGTCCGGAAGATGAGCAGAAGACGGTTAAGCACAAGCAAAAAGTAAGAAGAGTAAGAGTCCGCTACGGTCATATATTTAAGCATTGGCGAATAGCTTTGGCATGGCGCGGCGTTGGCATAGCCGTGGGACAGAAGTGAGTGAGTGGGGCCTGTTACAATGCTGCTGGCATTGCAGTCGACACTGCTGTCGTCAGCAGTATAAAAACAACAACAACAACAACAACAACGACGGCAACAATAACAACAACGACAGCAACATCAACAACAACAAACAGCGACAACAACAACAAAAACATCGACGGCAAAAAACGACGTGCGCGATTCGACATCAAACCGTCGAGAGTGGCAGCCGCGACAGAGAACGAAAATGGTTCGAATGAATCATCAGCGATGCTGCTGATGGCAATAACGGCTGATGCTGATAAGCACTGTTACCGCTCGCTGTCGCTAAAACTGTTGAGAACTCGCTGCGAACACTGTTGAAGCTGCCCAAGCTCGTGAAAAATCGCCTTTACCTGTGCCTGACTACGAACGAACGAGCAAACGAGCGAACGAACGGACCGAAAGACTGACTGACAAGCTACTAGGTAGCGCTGGTAGAGTTCTTAGGAAACGTGCGTGCTGCTTAGAACTCGTCCGCTGTTCGACGTTTGCCTCTTCTCTCGTTCCTGGTGGTGTTTCTCTCTTCGCCTTTTCGTCGTTTCCCGCGTTTTTCTTTCGGCTTCTGCGTTTTCTCGCCATTTGCCACGCACACAGGTAAGAAGAAGGAAACGAGAACCCAGTCCGGAACCCAGTCGGTCAAAGTCGACAACGAGAGCGATGACGTCTAACCGTAGCAACCGCAGCAGGGGCGGCGACAACAACAACAACAACAACAACAATATCAGCAAATGTGTGATGAATTTAATAATAATAATAATAATGGAAGCAACAACAAGAGGATCAACGACAGCATCAATGAATCTAACGAGAACAACAACATCATCTGAGCAAAAACCAGGAGCATAACTCACTTCTAATATTAAATTATTTCGTATTAAACAACAACAATACCAAACATGGACAGTGGGGTACAACCGGTAACCGAAGGGAGCGCCAATGAAGCACCAAGTCGAAGGCGACGACGATGATAAAAGTCCGAGGGCCTACTAAGCACAAATAAACGCACAGGCAAACGACAATCAACAACCTTCGAAGCAAAGACTAATAAGGCATCTGCGTGGGCAGCGACGTGACTATCAGTTGTGTACTGCAGTAGTCAGTTTGTGACAGGTGGGGGGGGGAAGGGGCGCGAGGAGTAGGGCACTTTATTTCTTTCGGCTGGTGCCGCCCAGACGAAACGAAGCGACGTCCAACGAGTACGAGACGCGACACTGCTCGTGCTGAAAGAAAAACTGTGCAAAATCCGTGCAGAAGCAGAGCAATGGGCGCGCGAACGGGTGCTATCCGCCTTCGAATTCCACTCATTCATTGACGACAAACACCTCACTAGGTAATGATTGCCCGACTTCGCATACGACAGTGGACATCGATAATGAAACTTAGCTGAAAGGTTGAGTAGGTTGACAAAATGAAGAAGACGAAGAGAAAGAGGTAGTTGGGGAGGGGGTAAACGTTCCCGAGAAGAACAAACATAACAGGATAATTATGGGAAAAACATGCAAGACCTTTTCACGGTTCTTTTTTTCCTCCACACTGGTCACCGAGCAGCAGCAGCAGCGCCGCCGATACGAACGATATCACAGAAAACTGGCCTGAAGAGTTAGCGAAGAAGACCGTGTCGGAAGCCAAGGGAAGCAGGAGGTTTTGAGGGAGCTTTAAGGAAGGATGGTTAGCGTTCTGGTGCGTCAGGCTTCTGGTGTCACGGCGTTCCGGTGCGGCGTCGGGGTTCTGGCATCACGTCGTTCAGCGTAAGCCCGCCGTGCTGCTGCTGACGCCGCTGTGCCGCCCTTGTCGGGTGTGGAGATGCGACGAAGATGCAGAAGCAACAGCCGGCTAGCTGCAAATGAGCGTTTTTGCAGAAGATCCTCATCATAATGAGTGCGAAGAAAGAGCTGCATCGACGAGCTGAGCTAATCGAGCCCCGAGACCGCTCGATGCGGGTATGAGAGTCGTTCAGCTAGATAACGGGCTACGGACAACGCGCTGTCATTCGCACCCTCCCTCTCTTCCTGCCCGGAGAGGTTTTCCAGCTACTGTTGTTGTTAGTATTATCGTTATTTTTGTGTCGTCACCATTATGACGTTGCGATGATGGTGTTTTCCGTCATATCGTCGTTGTTTGTATATACTCTTCCTGCCCGCCTGTCTGATATGAGATTGCTACCGCCGGCCATGATAACGGGAGCAAACAACAAAACGACACTGGAAATACCGTAAACGCTGTATCTATGTGTTTGAAATATATATATATATATATATATATATATATATGCACACACACATATATATGTATGTATATATATATATATATGTGCACGTTCTACACCGATTTCCGTACGTTGTACGGAAAACGTTGTACTTTCATGCAGTGTTTGTCGTGTTGTGCTTTCTTAAAAAATGGATGCACCGCAGCTTCGACAGTTGAGAAATAGTGGTTCTGCAACAGCTTACTTCAATTTCTACACAAGTTTGCCTGATCACAAGGCCGTAGCCTTGCATTCGAGTGGTCGTCGTGGGTTGAAATGCAGGACTCGTCGCTCTTAAAGAGATGCTCATAGTTCCCACTTGCCGCCAATCAAATCCAGGGAGTGACTAACTTTATTCGACTCGAATAAAACGAGTACGACATACGGACAAACAGGGAGTATGGATGTCTCAATAAGTAGATTGTCAAACAATCAGAGCCCTTTATTTTATCTTTTATTTTGGTTTTTGGCACGTGCTTGCTTAGAAGGCGATTCGATCAACTGGTACCATGGTACTGCAAAAACTACGCATATCGCTACGATTACTATATATATATATATATATAGAGAGAGAGAGAGATATTGAACCACCCAATTAGTAGTCGTTATGTTAGACGTACTTTTCTTTACGACAGGCAGAACTTACGACTTATTGGCTTTCATCGTAGCGTATGGCACAGTCGTTTAGGACAACGGCCCAGGACAAGACTGTTGCAGGACGGTTTTGGGCCCCTTCTATCTGACTGTTTGTTCGTCCGTCTCTCGGTAGATTAATTTCAACAATTGATTGTTAGTGCCTGGTCATTAGGTTAGGATTCTTTAGTTTACTGCGAATGTTGTCGTCTCAATCGTTACGAATATGTTCAACTGAACCAAGAACCACCCGATTCAGTTAGTTTAATAGTTTGCTGCGTCTGTTGCCGCCTTCTCGTGGCTGCACCCCTCGCCTCTTCATCCTCCCCCGAAACTTATAAAATGATTGAATTGGCTTCTTGCCCCTCTACCCTTTCTCCTGTTTTGTGATAGTCGTGATCATTGCTAGTAATGTTGGTAGTGCTGGTACTAGCAGTCGTCGTCGTCGTAGTAGTAATCGTAATAATAGAAATAGTTGTAGTATTAGTGACTAGACGATGGTGGTGGTGGTTACATTTAATAGTTACTAGTCTGTCATCGTTGTTGTTGTTGTTGTGGTTGTTGTTTTGTTGCTGGCATTGACACAGCGTCACAGAAGCAGCAGCAACAACAACAACAACAACAACAACAACCACCACCACAACAACAACAACCACAACAAACGCTGTTATTGAAGTTCGTGCCGACGGGTGCTGTCCGTGTTGCCATTGCTGCCGCTACCACGGCGGCCGCCCCGACTAGACGAATGGAAAGGGCGTCCATACACTTGGGGCAGGCGGAGGGGGAGTGTTTCGTTCGAAAACGTTCGTTCTCCTCGTGGCTGTCGTCGCCGTCGTCGTCGTGGAACACACCAGCTGTGGCTTCAATCAGCTGGGGCTACACCAGGGGCGGCGGCGGCGGCGGTAGCGCCCGTGGCAGCGGCGGCGGTGGCGCCCGTGGCGGCGAAGGAGGGAAGACGACAGCGACCGCTGTTTTTCCCGCTGTTTTCGTTAGCATTAGCTTCATTCTCGTTGGTGTTGGCGGCGCGACGCCGCTGACTCTATCGTTTGACGTTACTACGTTGCTGTTGTTGTTATTGTTGTTGTTGTTGTTGTTGTTGTCATTGTTGATGCTATTATTGTTGGTGCTGTCATTGCTGCTGCTGCTGCTGCTGATGCTGTTGATGCTGTTGCTGTTGTTGTTGTTGATGCTGCTGCTGATCGAGCTACTACTACGGCTACCCAAGCGAGTAGTGCATCAAGCGGACCACCGCCTGCCGTCTAGTTCGTATGGTCCGTCCGTCCATTCATTCACGAGTCAGTCATTTATTCAGTCAGTCAGTCAGGCAAGCAGATAGACAGAGAGACAGACAGACAGTCAGCAAGCCAATAGCCGTAGTTGGCCAGCCAGTTAGCGGT
The DNA here is from genome assembly GCA_003439945.1 of Dermanyssus gallinae. Classification (NCBI taxonomy): domain Eukaryota; kingdom Metazoa; phylum Arthropoda; class Arachnida; order Mesostigmata; family Dermanyssidae; genus Dermanyssus; species Dermanyssus gallinae. Next base: position 7,392 of record QVRM01003527.1, on the reverse strand, counting down.
GGGTCGATAGGTCGTGACTTAGTGGACTGACCATTTTTATGACTATTACGTGAAGTTTTACAATTTCCCCTACTATTTTGTTTACTACAGCCATTGCTTCTACTACTACTACTACTACTACGACTACTACTACTTCCACTACCACAGGAACTATTACGGGCCATAAAGTACCAACGGGTAACTCGTTAGCACTTCTATGTATGCTTGCTGACCATTGCTGAGTTGGACACACCAGAACGCAAAGTGAGTCGTAGTCGTTATGATGTGACTGACACCCAGATCCATCCATCCACCCAGACAGACAAACAAACGAACGAACGAGCCGAAGGAAAAAGCCCCCTCATCTCTGTGGTCGTTCCTTATCGTGATCATCACGCAGATCACATCTGGTTGTTGCTGCTGCGCGCATGTTGGTGTGGTGTGGTGTCTTCATCATTCGTCAGCATCGTCGGCTTCATCGGAATCGACATCACCATCACCACCTTTCATCATGTCATCATGGCATTCATGGTGGTCACTCTGCTTTCTGTAGAAGTACAACTCTCTCAAGCTTCAAGTATATACATGCGTACGTCGGCCGATATAGCCAATAGCCATCGGCCGTCATCATTGACGTCGATGACGACGACGACGTTGACTACCATCATCTAAATCTCCAGAATTCCTCGTGGCTCGTTTCGCTCACCCCACATCGTACACAGATACAGTGGAGACGGTCGGTCGAAAGACGCTAGTTGTTCTTGCTGAGACAAAAACAGAACGAAGCTTGAAGCGTTGCCGGAGAGACGCATTCACGCCGCTCGTCATGGAACGGACGTGTAACTTCATCTTAATCTTGCTTACACACTATACGCTATACTAACCTAGCTCACTGGCTTGCTTTGCTCCTCCGCACGGTGTTGTGTCGCGTCATTTAGTGTCCTTTTTCTTCTTCTTGTTCTTGAGTCTGGTTAGTGAGGTTAGTTAGCGTGCGTGCCTGCAATCACAGTTTTACTAGTTGGTGTTGGCGCGATCATGCACATAAGCGTGGTGGTCATAAGATATGACCGCGAGATCCTGATGACAATGACACGATTGTGTGTGATAGGTTGACGTTCATGATGTTAATGATGGTGATGGGTGGATGGAAATGTATATGAACTGAGACCGGAGAGAACCAACGGCTAATCGGGTGGCGGAGCTGGTGGTCGTGATGGTGGAAGGTGAAGTGAAGTGTTGAGTTTGGCCAAACAGAGAGGTACTCCGAAGAAGCCGTTGTTTTGTCGACTTTGGGATATGTAAACGCATGTATATCTATAGTTGTGTGCCGCCTGGAGACATACTGGAACAAAATACGCCACCCAAATTTCGACGTTAACCTATCTCTGACGGTGAAGTGACGACGGTGTCTCTATCGCAGTCTGCTTCTGACAACCATTTCACACCACGCTGCTTAAGCCACGTGTTTTTTTTTTGGCAACACCAACAGCAACCACAACAAGAGTAGCAACTGGAACAACAACAACAACAACAGCAATGTGTCGTTAAAAACAGCAGCCGTAAGCAACGTCAAGATTCTGTCGGAGATTGATCTGGCGTCATTGTACGAGCGTTCTCCGTCGGTGTGTGCGTCGGTTACCGGATACCGGTTTCAAGATCGATATCATCTGCCGCTGATCTTCTATGTGTTGCCCTGCCGAATTGCCCTTTCTGCTGACAGTATACTGTGCGACGACATGTTGGAGGGTGGATTGCCGTGTCTGTCCAGATAGTAGCTGCAGTAGTTGGAAATTTCCGCTGGACCTCTCGTTGTTGTAGCTCGATGCTACGCGAACGAACCTCGAGTAAGTGATTCGATTGATGTCAGCGTTCGTCAGTTACCAACTGACGAATTTGAACATTTTATAAACTAAAAGACAAAGAGGCAGCAGGGAACACGATGAAAACAAGCGCCCTGTCTATATTGCGCGCATCGTCTGTTATATATATATATATATATATATATATATATATGTATATTTTTGGCGAGTTCAGGAAATTACTATCTGTTTATTTTACTCGTCATGACTGAAGCATCCTTTTGTGCTAGCGTTTACATAAACCAACTATGATGACGAATCTATTGTGACATGGCGTATAGTTTATTCTGTAGTTTGTTGTAAACTTGTTCGGGTAAAACCTGCGTTTACTGTTAAGTAGCTTTAGAACCTACAATCAACTTGTGTTCGTTGTCAATTTACGTTTCCCATCTGGACGCACCTTATTAAATTAGTAACCATTCATTTTTGTTATTTTCGCTTTTCATTGTCACTCTTACTTCGCATAAAGTGGCGTTATTGTTGTTAATAATAATAGACTTTTCATAAAAGTATGACATGTACGATTTTCTCCGACACTTTGTGACGACCCTGTCCTGGACGCAGGAGGCACGTCATTTCTGAATGAGTTGAACCCAATTACAGCCAACGTTACGATGACCAATCGAACTGACCCATTGATAGTCGGTCGAAAGTAAGCAAAAACCCGGAAAGCAGAGGTTCTGTATATATATATATATATATATATATATATATATATATATATATATATGAGGCACGTACATATTTGTAAACCCAAAGATACACGTTTTTTACAACATATGTATATACGTACGCCTAAAATACGCGTTGTAGTCTGTTACGACTTCTATTAGTGTTTGACTATCCGCCGATGACTTTCTGCGGGAATTTTCAACTAAGGGGTCGTCCAAAGGGATACCCATGAGGGGAAATACACTAGAAGTAAAAACATTTTTTTAAGAAGCTTGTTTCTAATTCTTAATTAAAGGACCATTCTCCGTCTCAAAGGGCATTCCCCTAACAGTTCTTGTAGAAGCAGGGCCGCTGACTTTCAGCGGCATATGGAGGTGAAATGAGCTAGTTCAGCTGAACTCAACAACCTAGATGAGGAGTTTTTGCATCGAGGTAACAAGCGTGTTTTACATGCGAGTTTTTTTCCGACTTGCGTAGCTAGAAATGCGTTGTCGGCTATTAATGCTATATTTCAGTCCAGTATCAATAATCATCGTCATCATCATAGTTGGGCGTGTTGTACGATCGTAACGACGTGGGTCTTCTGGTATCATCACGTCTTCTTCGATGCCGTTTCAACAGTGCTACAAGAACAACAACAACGACGACACAACAACAACAACAAACCCAACGACGAATAATGAACGAAAGCGTCGCGTCCAGCCGCGTAAATACGTGAAAACCATAACAATAACAATGGCCGTAATGAGGATGATGACACCGACGACAAGCGCGACCTTTGACAACAACGTCTTCTGCTTTGCTGTTCATCAAAACCTTGTTGTTGTTGTTGTTGTTTTTGTGGTTCTTGTTGTTGTGGTCGTTGCTGTGATTGTTGTTGTGGTCGTTGCTGTGATTGTTGTTGTGGTCATTGCTGTGATCGTTGTTGTGGTCGTTGACGCCGCGGACTTTGTTGACCGTGCGGTTGGGTGTTTGTTCGGTGACTGCGGGCAAATGGGCTGTTTTGTGTTTGTTAACCGGCTGTATATACGTTTTTTTTTTGGTGCTCAAGTCATCGGACGCGGGCGCTGTTTGCTTGGACGTAGAAGCGATTGAAAGGCAGAAGGACGAGGCTCATTTTAAGAGGAGACGGGGGAGTGGGGCGCCGGGGGAGCAGCTCAACTAGGTGGTTGCCAGATGGTGGTCCGGTGGTCTGAAGTGTGAGTTCGGTGGTTCGTTTATCTGCTGTCTGTAGTTTGGGAGTTTTAGTTGACCTGCGTGCAGCCAAGAGTTCCAAGGGTTACTGTCTCTGGCTGTGTTTATATGACGTGATGTGAGCGCCGTTAGGGTGGTTTTCGGTCAGCATAAATTCGATGCGTATTTGTGCGTGTATAAATGTCCATCTGTGACTGTTGTGTTTACGTATATATATCTATATATAATATATATATAGCAATCACAGATATATATTTATATATATATATATATATATATATATATATATTATAAACACAGCAAGTCACAGAATATATTTATATATATATATATAATAGATATATATATATATATATATATACATGTTTTAGTTATATGTGGCTCTGTGTGTATGGCTATATACAACACAACGGATACTAGCATAGCAAATGTTTGGTTTACTAGGCACATGACTAAGCCATACAATTATATACATATCACTCAAACAGTCCACCTTTATTTGTAACACACTCTATCCGACGTCAGGTCAGTATTGAAAGTTCGTTTTGCGCCCAGGGTAGTACAAGTCGAAAAGTACTCCGTCGATAAACCCTCGGCCGTCACAGTTTGTTTGTTGTTGATGTCGATGAAAGTCACCGGAGAGTTGTTGCGATCGGTTAAACATGAGTGTCCTTCGTGCGATCGGTAAACACCCTTCCGTGTCATGTAGCGTCCCCCGTGGTGCCTCGGGCGAGAAGTCCCGCCCGTTAGGCAGTTTAAGTTGGGCTGCAGACCCAGGTTGCACTTACGTATCTACTTCCAAATGGCTACGACTACGACAAAAACTCTTTAGCATGCAATGCTTGCTTTTGCAATTAACGTTTTTGCCTTATTGGCAAGTCGGCGAGTTTGTGTCTCTGCATACGACGAGATGCAATCAACCCAAACAAAAGAGGTCGAACGAGAGAGAGAGAAGAAAGATGATACTACACGTTCACAGTGTCTAGGTAGATGTTTGCCGGATTTCTGTCGGGCGCGGTGCATTTGCGTGCGCCTTGCGGCCACCGGAGGAGGAGACACGTAGGTGCAGCACGGGTTCGATGCCCGCCATTGCACACTTATACCTATGGGCTCCGTCTTACGAAGCAATGCGAAAGCACGTCCGTATACGTTAAATGTTGGCTGACTCTCAGGCAGAAAAGTCGATGTTTGTATTCTTGTTAGGTGTGAGCATTTGCCGTGTCTACTGCGGCTGTTTATGTTATTTATAATATATGAATACTATATATTTATTATAAGCTATTTATGTTATATATATTTATATAATATATGTATGCTATTTTTTTTACCCCCGCCGTTGCCTCGCCTCGTAGCAAACATAGCGGCGCTTCCCGTGAGACACCGAGCGCCTCATTAGTTTCTCTTACTCTCTCTCTCTGCGCCTCTAATTCCCCTCCTTCTTTTTCTCTATCTCTGGTTTGTTCTTTCAATAATTTGCATTCTCCCTTTCCTCGTCTCATTCCCTTTTTTCTCTCTACTGGCTCGCTCTGTTTATCGATTATCCATTCGCGTCGTCGAATTTATTTGCTTTCAGCCAACTTATCGGCCTCTGCCCAAGCTTGTGCTTCCGAGCGGACGATGATAAGCCAGTCGAACTACTTCGAGTCATCCGATAGAATGAATGGCAGCAAGGATCTCGTTGGTGTGGGTCTTGATGGACGTTGTTGGATCGCGAATGCTCGTCGCGAGTGGACGAACAGAGAAAAGGGTTCTTATGGAATGAATGGCTCTGATTAAGTTCGACAAACACGAGCCGGAACAAACTGAAGCCTGAAAGTCTGTCTTGGTTATGGCTATTTATATCCTACTGGCCGGGCGTGTTGTGACGAGGCGCTTCACACGTCCTGGCAGGCAGTGCAGAAATAGCCCGCCGACTACACAGCGTCTACACAGTGCACGGCCGGCGCGAACTCCACTGATCGCACTGCCCACCGACGTACCGGCGACGCCACTGCAACGGCCACCGCATTCCGCACCAAAACCTCAACGTCATTGTCGTCGTCATCAGCTTTATTTAGTACAGTCGTCGAAGCGATCCCCACCAATGGCCGAAAAAGATCTCGGACTCGCATTCCAGTGTTCCACAAGTGTCGTGGTTCGATCGAAAATGTGCACGCTGGGATTCTTCTTCCTGCCGTCTCGTTGCATTCAAATATGGCGTGCGCCATTTTCTCTAGATTAACGCCACACACTTCATGTCGGAGGGCGGAGGTGATATTTCAGGTCGGACCAGATCGGAGCCTGTGGCTTTTTGCGAGTAGAAGGCACATCAGTTCTGTCCATGGTTCTATGAAAATAGGAGAACGTCCGTCAGTCGGATCTTGTCCATCGTACCTTGCGTTCGTTTAATTGCAACTTGTGTAGGCTCTTTCTAGGAGCCTAGCTTTTAGCTCTTCTGTTGTGAACGCATTGCTCTCACTCTATTGATAGCTCACGTGTCTTCACAAAACCACTACATTTGTTCTTACTATGCAGCCAAGAACAAAATAATGCAACAGCACAAATGAGTGCAACGGAAAGTGAGCCGCACTAAGTTTCCGACAGGAAATAATCCACTGCCATCACTACTAAGGGTGATGCCGCAGATACGCACACAGATAATATATATATATATATATATATATAATATATTGGGGGAGTATTTGAGGAAAATACTCGGACACAATATTATTTGCAAAAGCTATAATGCGTGTTGACAAAAACAACAAAAGCATTCGAGAAGCAGCATGGCGTTGTTGTTATTATTATTGCGTGTTGAAGATTTGACAGCAGTTGGCAGCCCCGAATGATGGGTGAAGAAAGAACAATGATGGTTGTGGGTAGCTAGAGACGTCTAGTTAGAGACGATACAACCACGACAACAACACCAGCAGCAGCAGCAGCATGCGGAATGCGAACGTGAATCACATGAAACGCGTCTATGTCTCCGAACGCACCGCTATGTTTATGACTGACACTGAAAAGGAGGACATTGCACACACACACATATAACATAGTAGCTTGTCGTACTTTGGTCGCTAACAAGGTTCGGGCGTGGCCGTCGCCGGTATTTCTGTGTGCTCAAAATGCTCGCCCCACCTAGTTACAGACCTGTGCCCCCCTGCTATTGATGATGTGTACGAGTGTGCTTGTTTGTATGGAATAGGTTGGACGATATTTGCCGAGCACAAATTGCTCAAATACGCGAGGCAGACAGACTCGCATGCCTCATGCACGCGATTCTGTCTGCCTGCCTTGAAAGGCAATTCAACACTATATCACTTCGAATCCGAGCGAGTCTCGAGAGTGGGGATCGAAACGCCGACGTGCAACGTTTTTTTGCTGCTTTCTTCCAGGCAGCCACGCAGCTAGATGTCCGTTGTATTGCGAGATGTTTAACGCGTGTATGTGCAGATGGATGACGCGTGGATCATATAAGACAAATGAGGCGCTCCTATGCTTATTATCATCGGATTAGGAGGCTCGGTGGTCTCGCACGGCGACGACACCTCTTCGGGGGAGTGTTGGGGGGGGGGGGGAGGATACGTGGCATGGCCATTATCAACGCCGGGACCTACAGCGAAGGGAACTTGCTGTTGTTATTGTTTAACACACAATCCACTCTACGAGGTGGCAGGGGCCGACTCATTTGCTGTAGAATATAATACGA